>MU186602.1:59547-87607 GCA_016904865.1 Pissodes strobi | reverse complement strand
TATTGCAGATGCCGTCGTGACCATGTGCATTCGAATTCTTAAGCCTACATATTATATTCAAAACGTCCTGACTACAAACAGGCGATAAAAATAAAGTTTTATCAAAAGAAGGTACATTCTCATTAAGAAACTTAAAATCAGTGGGTTTTTTATCATCCAACAATGTAAAATGTGAATTAAATGCATCAGCTAATTCATCATCAGAAACTATATTACCATCAATCGTAATTTCAATGTCATGTTTTACATTTGTTTTTTGTATATTATTAATACATTGCCACATGGGTTTAGATTTATTCTCTGAATTCAAAATTTTAAGATCATTTTTACTGCGAATAAATTTCTTTAATTTTTCTCTGTATATTATATTTAACTGTTTACCAAGTGAGAGATATTGTTTATCATACTTAGCTAAATCATTAAACATAGTTATTCTTTGTTTAAGCCTTGTTAACTCAGGATTTAATGTAATTTTCTTTGTACGTTTGTTTAATAAGTAGTGTTTTTTTAGAGGGAAAGACAAATCAAAATAATGAAAAAGAATTTCCGCAAAGACACTAAAAGCACTAAAAGCATCATTGGGGGAAGGCACTTGGAATACCTCACTAAAATCCCCAATTTTTAAAAAATTTATAAAAGTTAGCATATTATCGCTACCAAAATTTCTCCGGAAACAGTACTTTCTTTCGAGTTTCTCGACCTTAGAGTCAGACTCAATGCACAAAAATTGACAATAGTGGTCAGATACATTAAAATTCAAAACATCACAATAACTATTACATATTATATTCGTCAGGAAATTATCTATACAGGTTGCTGACGTAGCACTCACCCTAGTTGGAACCTTAACGTTATAAACTAGGTTATATGTACCCATAAGGTCAAACAGGAGCTTTAGATTTAAAGCGTCAGACAAAAAATTAACATTAAAGTCACCTCCTATAATGAAGCAATGATTGGGACGACTAAGATGATTTAACATACTGTTAAAAAGTTCCAAAAAACAATTAAAGTTACCCAGAGGTGGTCTGTATATGGTTATTAAAAACTGTTTCAAATGATCTATTCTTACACAGCAACATTCAAGAATACCTTCGGCACAGAACTGGGAAATTTCACAAGAATAAACAGGTTTACAAAAGCTGTCGTTCTTAAAAATAGCTACGTCACCGTGAGTTGAAATCTTTCTAGAATAGGACGCCACTAACAAATAATGTCTAAATACTACCTGATTCAATTGTTCCTCATTCAGCCAATGTTCACTAATCAAGAGGAAATCACACTGAGCCCTTTCAAGTTCCACGTCCAGAATTAAAACTTTATTAGAGAGGCATTGAACATTCTGGTGACAAAAAATGATTGGGTGTTTAAATTCCCTCGGAGGCTCGAAAAAAGCTCCTTGCTTATTATCTGTCTATTATGATCATTAACTAAAAGTTCTACATTTATGTTTTTTGCACTTTTTGCAGAGTGCAAAAAGCCCGATTCACCATCGACGCCACTCTGCATGCCATGCACATGTACTAGATGAGCTTTATGGGACACCTCGTTATCTATTCTAACCTTTATCAAACTACTATGATCTATATATAAATTAAAAAAAAAAATTACAATAATGTCGAAATACACATCTCTTTACAAAAGCCGTGATAAAAGGGCCTGTATTCTCAATATTCTCACCACACAAACAGGAATTTATGTCGACATACTGGACATGATCAAAATTTTGAGCAGCAGAATATAAGCTATTGTTAAACTCGAACATTATTTCATTTAAAACATTCCTGTTTCTGCAGTAAGCAACTCCAAACAATGATACATTAGTGCCAGAGAGATTATCCAGAGCTGTATTAAGGACATCCAAACATAAGTTTGTACCTCTGAGGCAGTTGTTGGTTCCGGCCAAAATCAAGACTCTATCGTCAGGTCCAAAATCAGAGCAAATTTGATAAATATCCCTAACAATGTCATCAAAAAGAGCATTAGGTTTTTAAAAGCTGTTAATAAAATAGTTCTGCCTATCACCATTCAAAATATTGTCCAATATTGGCACGCATTGTGCTGCCGTATTATCACCAACAAGAAGAATTTTGGGTATATATATTTTCTGAGAAATAGACAACCGAGTAGACAACTCTGTGGATTTGTTCTTATTTGCACTAGGCTGTATCTCTCTGTTGGGGACATCATGCCCTAAAGAAAATCCTTTTAGTTTAAGTTTAAGCTCTACTGTTTCCTGCTGATGATAATTATTATCAGCTTCCAATACATTGATTGTAGTACTCATTTTCTCAATTAAGTCCCTAAGTTCATTTACTTCCTTTTGAAGTTGATCAGATTTTCCAGCGTGGGTTGCAATAGCCGTCTCCAGTTCACGCTTTTTATTGAGAACCTCGTTAAGTTCAACACCAATATTTAACAATTCCCTGCGTTTATTGTTAATTCTTCCACCATTCCATTCTCCATCTCCAGCACATCCTCCTCAAATTCCTGGGTTTTACGTCGTTGTCTTTTATATAGTGTTTCCTTGGTTTTCATTTCAGTCTTCAGTTTCATGTTTCGGCCTGAAGGGTCGTAATTAAAAAATCCTTTTCCTCGAAATGAAGTTCAAGTTGCGGCGTCTTAGCCCCAAGTTGTTCTCTTAAATCATGGTTAAGTATTTGAAGTTCTTCTAGATCTTGAAGTAGCTGTATGCTTTGCTGATCAGTTTTCATCATTCCTTTGCTTGCATTCTTCAGTACAATAAATTTTGGTCCCAGCTAGCTTAGTGTGTGATTTAAAGTCTCTCTCTAGACAACTGGGATGGAAAACATTCAAACACAAAGTACAAACGTAGTTTCCATAAGTTTTATTTGCACAACATTTAAATTTAAATTTCCAATCCATATTGTTGTTGTTGTGCCAGATATTTAGAGTCCGGCACTGTGTTTATTTAAAATTAATAAACACCACCAGATGGTCAATTCCTTATCTTATCAAAAATAGCAAGAAAGAAACCTCACAAAAAAGAGGCAACAAATAGAACCATCCAGCACGTTCTGATAAAAAACAGTTTATTCAAACCCAGCCAATTAAACAAATTGTAGAATTTAGTGAATTGCTTGTAAGTCATAACACTACAAACAATAACTTATATGAAGTCTGAAACGCCATTCTTTAACACACACAACCATACCAAACACTTAAATTAATAGGACACAGGATTGTAAATCTTTTTAACTTTAAGACTCTGTAAATTGTACAGCTGTATGCTTTTCAATAATGTGATGTGATGTCACAATCACAAAAACTGCATTTGAAAAACATAATGTTGGTTTTAGAAATATTTAAACATATTTTATTTGCATCACACCACAGTTTCAGTAAGGAAATGTCATGACTGATGATTTCAGCCAAATCTTTATTTTCGGTGCCGCTCCACAAAATTGTAGAATCATCCGCAATCTATTTCAATGCTTGCGATGTCGTTAACATAAAGCAAAAAGAGAATGGGTCCCAGAACCAAACCCTGAGGTACGCCGCTGTTTAAAACTTGCTGTTCTGATACAACTCCATTGTAAGATACAGACTGGATCCTATTGTTTAAATAAGACTCAATCCAGCTTAGTCCTCTACCTCTGAACCCATAAATTTGCAGCTTGTGCAATAGTATCCTGTGATTGACACAGTCAAAGGCTTTTGTCAAATCACCGAACACTGCCGCGGCAACCTGTCGATCATTTATGCTCAGGTAAAGGCCTTCTAGGAAATGAAATATTGCATCGCAAGTGTTTTTCTGTTCCAGAAAGCCAAATTGTGTGGGACTTAAAATATTTTTTCCTCCCACAAAGTTCATCATTTGCCTCTTAACCACTTTTTCCACTATCTTAGATAGTGTTGGTAGTAACGCAACCGGTCTATAGTTTGAGGGGCTTCCTTCATCCCCACCCTTATACAAGGGAATAATGTTAGCTCTTTTCAAACAGCAGGGGAAAACTCCAGCAGCAAAAGAGCAATTTATAGCCTCTGCCAAAATCATAACTGCATTTTGAGGGAGTGTATTAAAAATTTTAGACGAGATACCATCCCGCCCTGGCGCCTTTTTACTGTTTAATTCTAAAATAATTTTTTTAATTTCATGCTCATTGGTTGGTGAAAAAAAGAAGGTTTCTTGTACAAATTTATTTCTTAAAAAAGTCTCAAAGCTTGTATCACATTTTATTTGACTTGCTAAGTTTTCGGCTATACTTGAGTAAAAAATGTTCAGATCATTAGCATTTAGTTTAGAATCTAAAGACGTTTTGCTAAATTTCTTCCCCCGAAGTTCATTAACAATCCGCCAGGCTTCCCTTTGTTTGTTAGAAGAAAAGCCAAGTCGGTTTTCATAATACAGATGTTTAGCTGCCTTTACAATTCTGCGATATATTGATTTATAATTATTGAAATAATTTACAAAAAACTGATTATCCATATTAAACTTTCTTATAAAATGCAGAGATCTTAAATTTTTTGCCGAAACTTTTATTCCCCTAGTTATCCAACATTTCTTTAATTTTTGTCTTAAAGGTTTTGATGGAAAACATGCATTAAAATGTCTGGCTAAAAGAGCGTGGAAACTTGCCAATGGATCCTCAGACCTCAACACACTACCCCAATCTTCCCTAATGGTCAGTTGCGAAAACCTATCAAAATTTTTTCTTGTAAACAGTCTACCCCGTCGTCTTGTTTTCGCCTTCCTTCCTTTATTTAAAGAAAAAATACAGCACACCAACTCATGATCGGATAGTGCACTGTTTGTTACATTACATTTAATCTCTTTCTCGTCAAAATTTGAAATAACATAATCTATCAGTGTTGAAGAATGTGACGTCACGCGTGTAGCTTTGTCAACATGCAGATACAAGCCATAAGAGTTGATAAGATTATGCAAAGTAATTATATTGATGTCCCCAGTTGCTAGAGAATCTAAATTAAAATCACCACAGACAATTATATGTGATTTAGAGGGAAGAACGGAAATGGCCAATTCCAGTTTTACCAAAAATTCATGGACATTGCTAGATGGTGCGTGATAAATACATAAAACATAAATATTTATACTTTGACTATAAACAGCACACAACTCAAATATACTTTCTTCCTTGCAATCGTCAATATTATTAATTGCTTTAAATAAATATGATGAATAAAAGTCCTCATGAATTAAAATGGCTACGCCGCCATACCCTGTTGTTCGGCAAAATATATCCAAAACAACATAATTTCTTAAAACTAATTGTTCTTGAGGTTTCAACCAGTGTTCACAGATCAATACAATTGTTGGGCAGTTCAAACTATCTAATAAAATACTTAAATCATCTAACTTATTTCTAATTGACTGCACATTTATTAATGCTATGGAGAAACAGTCACTATTACTATTGGATCTAAAAAACTTGTATTATGGTTTGTGTTTGACGGATTATTTTCAGAAGAAACAGAACTTTCAGAAACAGAATTTTGAGAAGGTTCAGAAACAGAATTTTCAGAAGATTCAATTCTGTTACACTGTTTTGACCGATTAACAATATTAGTCAGTTCAACCCCACTAATTGTAGGTATAAAAATCAAATTTTTCACTACTTGCTCAGTTGTACGTAATTTTCTTAATATTAGATCTGCTATATTTTTAAATTTGTTTTCTTTTTTACCCTTTAATACAGGGTTTAAATAAGAAATTAAACCTTCTGAGACCTGATTTACTCTATTAGTAAAACAAATAAACTTTTCAAAAAAACAATAATTTTTTTTGCAATGACAAATTTCTCAATAACCGGATGACCTAAAAATATTATATTTGTATGTGTACAGAATTTCACCTTATCCCAAATATCTTTAATTTTTGGTATTTTACTTTGTTGAAATTCATTGGTAGGTACCAGCTAAGACAATTACACAGTCAACTTTAGTAAAGTTTTTAACAAGCTTCTCCATATAAGATGCACCAGGTTTAATTATGCACTGCACACAAAAGTCATGTTTAAGCTTCTGCCCCAACAATTTGTTGAGACCTCTACCAGCCTTATCACATAGGATCAATATTTTCTTTCTCGCGACATTGTTGTTGTTGGGCTCCCGTCCAGGACATGGGACATCATTATGGTTATTTTTAGATGTTGGATAAACTTGAACTGCATCCATATCCAAAAGATGATTCTGATTTGAGGATTCTTTGGTATTTGAAAGTTGAAGCTGGCCAATTTTCTTACGTAATCCTCTGATTTCAGAGCAAAACTACTGGTTTTCATTCTCAAAAAAAAAACACTTATAGAGGTTAACATAGAATCTGTTGTCTTTCGAAGTTCTTCATTGCCTGCTTCATTTGACAACTGTCTAGCATTATAGTCTGCTTGAATGTTAAATAATTTAAGCTGCAATTCTTTAGCCTCCTTTAGATATGCTTGGTTATCTTTCTCTAAAGTGTCTATTGCAACAACCATGTTTTTGTTGAGATCAGTTATTTCCTTAAGCTTAACTTCCAGATCATATTTAACATCCTTTGCAGAACTTAAGTCATCAGCAATACTTTCCTTCTTGGCTCTAATATCTTTAATTTCTTCTTCTAGTATGGTATTGCGTCGGTTCAACCTCTTTAGCTGTAGAGCATATATCCTTTCTGCTTCGGAAACCTCCTCCTCAAAAACCAGACTGTTTCTCTTGAGTCTTTCAATATATTTTTCCTTTGCACAAAGTTTCTTCTCAAGTAACTCAATTTTCTGTGTGAAAGCTACATGTTCATTATCCCGTTTATTAAGATTCTCTTGACACACTGGAGAACATAAAATTCGGTAACCACTCAGCCTGATGATTTGTTGGCATCTGTCCATACAACTCGGATGAAAAATCCCATCACACTCTATACAGCAAAAATTTGTAAAGTCCTTATTTTTGCAACATTTGAAATATCTTTCCATTGTAGTATACTACCAGTCAAGAAAATAGTTATAGTGGTTACAATTTTAAAGTCCCCCGTTAACGTTATTTCGCCGCGGTGCACACATGAATTTACGCTTTTTTCGGCATCACGATTTCTTATCAGTTAATCCCATTGTTATTATTTTTACAATAATATTTATAAGTAAAACACTGGCAATGTTTTTAGTGAATAACTGTTAAAGCTGTGAGCCCAGCAAGATATTAATTGCGGCACTACAAACTACACTTAATGACGGATAAGTGGACATAAAAAAAAACATTTTAAAGACACCATAAACACTACAAAATAAGCAAAAAACTATGGAGCTCACAAAATCGACCGTCGCTATTTTATTCATCAGCATTACCTCCATTATATCCAAATTAGACAAATAAATCCACGAAAGCTTTGCAATTCTTTCCCCCACATTTTTATTTTCCACCTTTAGTTTAGGATTCTCAGGACCAGTGCAAATTTTTCTGGTAGTACCTGAATTTAATTTAGTAGCAGCCTCATCATTGCTTTGGCTACTTTTTGCTACAGGTCTAGATTTTAAAGTTGTTGATCCTACTAGATGAGAGCTACTGTTTTTTGTTAAGAGGCCGACAAGTTCTTTGTTGGTCTCATAAATATTTTTTACAAGAGTGTCTAATTTTGTTGCTATTAACTGGGTCTGATCATTTAAAGCAGTGGTAATATGATCAGAAATTGCCTTGGTGGTAATCGAAAGTGTATCAGGTGGCAATACAGCTCTCTCTGAGTCATCAGTATTTTCAAACAATCTAGCTGGAGTGGATGATAAGAATTCACCTCGAGACTCACCTTGTATATTGATGGTTTCAATAGATAATTGCAGCTTCCTGGATTTGGATGCATTTTGGCAGATTTTAAAGTCCTTGGACGCACATTTTACAAGCAAAGATCAGCGTTCTACTCTTAATTGGGATGACTCTTATCTCTGATGCTTTGATCTCAGAAGAATTTGCACAAATCACTCTGCGGCAAATATCACAAGGACACCTAAATAGTTCACTTTTATCCTCCTTCAAAACACAGTTTGAATTGTACAAGAAGCAGGTTGCCATGATGAGAGGTTATATGTCCCTGTAAAATTTGGATTAGTGTAAATGTTGTCAATGCAGCTTTGAGAGGTCCCATGTATATGGGTGTACTCAGAAATTGTTGGTCAAAAGTTGAATGACTCAAGCAAAGAGAAAAAATCAAGGGTCTTACTACAATAGCTACAAGGAGTGTCGTATACGTGACCCAAATTAAATCTAGCTTATGCATTAAAAATTCAATAGGAATAGTAGGGGGTCTATATACACACAAAACAGTAATTTTACCATTACCTACAATGACATCGACTGCTGCACATTCAAACTTAAAGCTCTCTGAAAGAGAGAGATGAGATCAGTTCTCACACTCCACTGATAGTCTCTTTTGATTTATTTTCATCGATTAGACTTCTCAGAAAAATCTGATTTTTGCAAGGTCTTTTGAATAAAAATATTTTTGAAAAATTGAAAATGAGCCTATTGTTTTTTCTGGAGTATTCCAGAAACGAGCGTCATATGTTATTCTGCTTTATATTACAAAAGTACAAAATATTCAACATTTTCCTAATAAAACGCTTTGACTAGGAGACATTGCACAAAACTATTAACAAACTATATTACGAAACTACAAAATAATCAACAATTTCTTAAAAAGCGATTCGTACAACTAGATTACTTGACGCTAGGTTATCTCTTGAAGCTGGAATCGGCGGGATCCTCTTTGTTGGATCTCCAGATATGCATTCCACCTGTTGTGATTGCTGAGTTCTTTACTTCAGCAAAAGTATATGAATAAAAACAGTCCACTTCCCAGATAGGGCTGTGGAGAAAACAGGCCCGTTTAATTATCATAGTTTTACCCAGGAAGTTTTCCTCAGCTCAGAATTCGGCTGTTAGAACGGGTGGAAGGCTCCTGAAGGTTCAAAAGCGATTTGTACTTTTCAGCCCTTGAGTAGCAATATAAGATTTTTGCTGTTAGTTGTATTTCCCACTCTGCTTATTTGTTCATTTAGTTCTTAAAGTAAAATGAGAGATTATAAATAGATGGTTTCCTACAGGGTTTTATCTCTAGTACTTGATGTAATATAAATATATCCTTAGAATAAGAAAAACTATTTAATATAATGGGCGTATATGCTTCTCACGCACGATAGTCAGGTTGTATAAGGAAGAAGCGGTGTGGAACTAGTCGTTTGGCCCCGTTTTGCTATTTATTTGCCTCACTATCACATGATGCATACCTCTCGATTAAGATTTAAGCCAAAGATTAAATTGACGTTTCTGATGAAAATTTACAGCCTTATTTTAAAAGTCTTGTTATCTATAACTTCTTCTAGAGTTGCATGTTTGAAGTACGCTGTCAGACTTGGCATTGGTTTAATTCTATTGCTTTCAACTTGATTTGAACATATATTAACACAAGAATTACCTTGCAAGCTCTGCATAGTTGTGAACAATAGAAGTAAGTCATTGGCAAGTTGTATTATTATTATTACTTTTAATCGAGAGGTGTGAGTGAATCAGACTTATAAGGCGCATACACATAATCAAATTAGGTTCTTCGTGCCAACGGTGCCTTTAAAATTAGTAAGTAAGCGTTTTTCTCTATTTTCGATATTTTATTTTTAGTTCCCTTTTCATATTCGTTCATCGTTTATTGTAATGGCAAGTAAGGGCGTATGTGTGTATGTGTGGTTTTGCCAAAGCAATTTTTGTAGAAATAGTTTTGGAATTTACTGAATATTTTGATTTGACGGGACTATCTTGTTCGAAAAATACCAAGATCTAAGTAATGTTAACAATTTAAACTAGAATGAAATCTTGAAATATCTTCATTCTCAGGTTTAGTAATTTTGAGTAGCAATTTGTATTTTTTTGTTTTAAAAATAATACCATTCATATTTCTACCGAGGTTGTTCAGATATGGACGGGATTTTGTTTGCACGAATGTATCGGTGTGTGTCACACCTTCCGACGTGTCTTGTAGCAACGTTGTCAAATAGTGCTGAAAAAAATTACTACTCAACACCTTGAAGCAATTTTTTTAATAATTTCTTTATACCTCTATAATAAAAGGTTGTTTTTTGCACATCTGATTCCTAGTTATTTTTTAAGCCGCAACAGTTTGATGTACTGATTACACCTTCCAGATACTCCTCCATAAAATCTGTTCATATCTAAACGATCCTCACAGGGTAATTTTAGTGTAGGTTTCCAATTCAGAATTTGCTTTATTCCAGTAACATTGTTAGTTTAGCTTGAATTCTATGAATTTACCGATTTTTTTTTGTTTGGTTTCCTCTCTTTGCCCTTGCATCATACTCTAGATCCTAAGTGTTTTTTATAATTAGGTTTTTTTTCAGTTCTAGCCATAGGGACAAAACTACTTCATAATATAGAATCGTATATAACGATGAGATAAGTTTTACCGAGTGATACAACTAAAAAGTTAGTTTGTAAGGCTATAGTCATGTGGTGTAATAAAAACATATTGTGACAAGGTTACTTTTTTTTAATTATTTTAAAGTTTAGTTTGCTTGAACCTTTTTTGTTTTGACTGGTGCCGCCCAGATATATTTATTTTGTTGTTGTTTTTGGGAAGTTGTAGGGTTAAAATTGTGTTTTCAAGCAGTTAACGTCTCGAAATATATTAATTAATCTCAAATCTATTATATACTTAGGTCCGATATATCCACCTCTTGAGATAGATATATTGGGCCTTGGTGTGTTAAGGCATGCATTCTTGCCCATGATACAATAAATTAAAAATATGATATTCAGATGTAGCTATGATATGTAGTGAGCAAAATTTGGGCTCGTAACAAATTGCTTCTGTGGTTATTCGCTCACCACATGACGTAGACACTTCTGAATGTCATATCTTTCATTGTACCATGAGTCTTGCCAATTATATTTTGGTCTTGCATAATATGTGCCAAGTCGAATTTTGAATGATATTTATCTTTGCGATAAGGATTATGTTGTTTTATTTTGATTTGACTACGTTTTATAGTTAGTATCAAGAATTGCATTGCAAAAATAGGTTTTCAATAGCAACTTTTCTATTCAGACGAAAAAACAAGCTATTATGTCTTATTTAGGTATTTTTGAATCTGTTCGATTGAAAAAAAAGTTGCTCAAACTCAAGTACAAAGGGATTTCTTGTAACTTTGTACCCTTGTATTTATTTTTAAGATTTTTAACAGATTTTTGTAGATTTTCTATTATGTAAAATACTAACAGAACCTTTTATATATTATATCTTTATAATAGAGATTATATAAACAGTTGATGTGTATTTGGAATAGAAGGTGTATGTTTTCCAAGGGCGGCGCAGCTACTAAAATTTGTGGCTTTTTTGTAATTCGATCTCCCCATTTTTGAGAACCACACGCCGCTGCTGCATTTTCTCCTGTTACGGATATTTTATTAATCTATTCTAGAATAAGGATGTTCTTTATTTCAGTTAGTATGTGCATTTAGTCATTTAATAAAGGTTCATATTTGTTTTAAGTAATTGTATTATTTATACTCACCACAAAATGAATTGAACAAGTCCCAACGAGCATCATTTAACTTCATTACTACAATAGGGCGATAATGAAATCATTAGCGCACTGTCAGCGTTTTGAACATATTTTTCAAAAATAACTGACGGTGTGCCTAGATAATGACGTCATAGTATGTTTGACATTACTGAAACTTGTCAATTTGCTCTTTTACGAGTGGATCGCCGTAGTAAAACATCTTTAAAATTATTTAAGAACAGCTAACCATAGGGCAAATGTTACAATGTTGCCGAATTGCGTTGTCACAATAAATAAATAAATGGTAAAAAATGATTGACGCATGGCCCTCCGCTCGCTATGGGGCGCGACGAACACAACTAACCCAAGGCATGCCTAAAATGAAGAAAAACACTTTTTGCAAACATAACCTTAAAAAAAATTGAGCGAGGCTGCAGTACTCGTGACGCTCGGCGACCTTTTGCCAAATGATGGCAATAATTAAGTTATTTCTCATGGTCCTCCGCTCGCTCCGAGGCGCAACCAAACAAAACTAACCCAAAATAAAAAAAAAACTACAAACATAACCTAAAAAATAATTAAAAATATAGCTTGGCACTAACGGGGTCGAACCAGCAACCTGCGTAGATACAAACACACTATTTAACCACACATCTACCAGACCTTTGAAAGCAATTGCGTATACAGCGAACACATGGGTAATTCTGCCGATTTGGCCAACATCGGATCGCGTCATGAAACCAAACCGAAAAATTCAAAACAGACCGCTGTCGGAAGACGCTACTAAAATCTAATGCCACAAGGAGTAAACGTTTCCCGGACGCGATATTTCAGATACTAGTGCACTTGTGAATGCATGAAGTTTAAAGAATTGGCTTGTATATGGCCCTCCACTTGCTCCAGGGCTCAAGAAAAGGTAACTAACCAAGGGCTAACCCATGCCATACCCAAGAGACCCTCAAAAATCAATACAAAAACTGTTTACTTAAAATAAAACGAAATCCGACGGTATTTGAACCCGGGTCGCCAAAGTGAAGGCTAACCATGCACACGGTCAATATATAGTATATTGACCGTGAACCATGCACACCCCTAACCCATCTGCTGACTTACAAACAACTGGTTGTATCGCGAAGACATGGTGTCACCTCACGAGCTAACTAATCCCGCCTCTGATTCAGAAGTGCACTAGTATCTGAAATCTTGTGTGCACATTAAATTGATTCGAGTTGCGCGCGCATCACATTGCTGACAAACCCCATTTCTTTACGGTCCAGGGCATTGCTTGCAAGTGGTCTCGTAGCACAATGATAGAATGCCTAGCTTTGGATACGGCGGCCCGCATTCGATTCTCGTCGATATTTTCTTAGTTAGAAAAAAAACATGTTTATTATTATTTTTTAAATTTAGGTTAGTTTTGTTTGGTTGCGCCCCAGCGATAGAGCCATGCGTGGCGTGAAAATACAAATTAATTTAACAATGTGATGCGCGCGCAACTCTGAATCACTTGATGTGGTCCGGGCAACGTCTTGTTCACTAGGTCGCACTCAGTGTAAACTCGACCAAACCGGCGTATTCGGTAGAGTGTACGTCACTACGCGAACCATGACGTCATCAACTGAACTAAACTCGAGAAAAAAAACCCTTTTTAATTAAGGATATTTACCACAAGAATACCCAATATTTAAACCACAACATTATTAAAAGGTGACTTAATAAAAATAATATATCCAGAATTCGCCAAAAAATTAAATTAAGGGAATTATAGATTTAATTAATCAGCCTTCAGTAGGCAAAGTTAATATATGTATGGTGACTGTAAAATAATGAAGAATACAGGTCATTTTTGGCATCGGTTCTAAATAATTTGTACCAATTTTTCTCATGACGTCATTACTTTATCACGAGAATTCACCGTTTTAAAATTAGTTGAACCAGGTCCAAATAATTTTTCCGTGAGAAAACAGCTTACCATACATTGTCAAAAGAAGAATTTAATGAAAACGCCTTAATAGAGCGAACATAGGTTTTTCAGTTTCAAATCCTAAAACCTTTGAACTCGCTTTATCGAAATTTATTTAAGATTCTACGGGCGTCACAAGGTAGAAATAAAAGCTGACAACGCAGCATGTGGTCCTAAGCAACACGAAATATTTCAAAAAGAGCTTATGTAAAACGACTATAAGCAGGGAGTCGCATGTAAATATCAACTATGCTTATATTTTTAAATCGGGCGAAAAGGTACTTTTATTCTCAGCAATTGTTCTATTAAAAGTGTTCCAATAGTAATGGCAAAAACAGAAACCGCTCTAATTGTAAGGAAAAGGTTCTGTACAACTTTTCTTGTTTTTTTTGCATTAAAAGTTTTAGCGATTTATGTAAAATCAACCTTAATTTAGGCAATTTTTCGTGAGGTTAATCCAGCATAAACGGTTTAGGTTTTGAACATAATCTAACGTTTTCGCGACATAACCTAAAGTAGGGGAAATGTTGATGACGTCATTGTTAGGTTAGCCAAGCATAATCCGGTCTGGAGCAGGTTTTGCTTGGGTTATGCTATTTGCATCAGACAAAAACTAGCGTTTTCGCCAACAAAACCGGAGTAACTCCCGTGTATGATACATTTATGTTGGTGGGGATAGGTGTATGACGTATAAAGGTTAATTCATCATAAATTAGCATAATCTAAACCCAATACGCGAAAAATTACTCACTCCGCACTCCGCTCGCTACGGGGGCGCAACCAACAAAAACTAACCCAAGGCATGCCCAAAATGAAGAAAAAAACATTTTACAAACATGACCTTAAAAAAAATAAAGGAAAACGGCGATGGGAATCGAACCGGGGCCGTATCACAAACCCAGCACCTAAAGGCCTTCACAGACACCATAGCATAAGGGTTTCGACCAATCTCAGCCGATATATCGAATGCCATATAACCTTTGCATAAGAATTATCCGTAAGAATGAATAATTACGGAGGTTGTGCTATGCGTGGCCAATTAAACACTGTTGTTTTAGTCACATGTCCGTTCGATATATCGGCTGTGATTGGTTGAAATCTTAGATTAGGTAAGAGTAAGGATACCGCGCATGACATTAGGCCAATGTACTGAAATTGAAGCCTTTTCAGAGCGGCGGCCATTATTTATGTGGCAAACACATCTATTGTTGTGGCGGTGCTATTTTGCAGATATTTTGTGAGTTTTTGAACAAAGCGAGATAAAAACTAAAATTCATAATGGTATATAGTTCGGCATATGCTTGCAAGAGTCGAAGTGAGAAGAAGGAGCCTGGAATTTCTTTTCACAGGTAATTATTGTCTGTTGACCTTGTAGTTTATTTGCATATTTCTTGATTTAATATTAATGCGTAATGTACACATTGTGTTATTTCTGAGTATATCATGGTAGGGATGTTTATTTAATTATCGAGAGTAATTTGATACCCGATCTTGGATACTAAGGAGAGTCATTCAACACAGGCGTAGGTAATAGATTTTTCATACTCTACCTATAAAATGGCTATATTATTTTACGACTGAAAATTACTTTAACTTATTAATTATTATTTATTACTTATAATTTCAATTGATTTATTGAAATTACCCAGTAATTTATGTGGCACCTCGTAACAGGCTTTTTCCCATGTTATCTGTCCTCTTATTTCCTTGTCTAAGGTCGAAATCCTTATGCTCTTATGCTACAGTGGTATGCGAAGTGTCTGTGACGGCCTTAACCACGGAACCACCAGAGCACTTGAAAACAATTAATCGCACCGTGAAATTCGCCTCCAACGAGCAATAGACTCCGTTTGTTTGAATGTCTTCACGGTCCGGCCAGTTTCTTGCAACGGATCTAATGGTCTAGTGGTGAGATGGTGTGCTTTTGATATATTTAAGATTGTTTGTAATAAGCTTTTTCTTCATTTTGGGCATGTCTTGATTTAGTTTTGTTTGGTTGCGTCCCCGGAGCGAGCGGAAGGCCATGCGTGAAGTGAAATATTAGATATTCTAAAATAGTAAAGAAACCCTCTAAATAATAAATAAACCACGTCCCGCCCATTATGGTTTATAAATGTTGCTCGCTAGATGGGTAAACAGAGGGCCATGTGTTATTGGTAAGGCTGATTAGTTGCCGTACAGGCAGCTATCCGTAAATTTGTCAACCGGTGGATTAAAGAAAACGCCTTAATAGATAGTGCAAGTTGACAACACGGCAAGTGGTCCTATCAGTGAAGTAACTCTGCCAATGAAAATTTCTACATTTTCTTTTAATTATTATTCTTCTTTTGCGTTATTGCTGACTTGGAAGAAGCTTAGCTACCATATATATTACCTTCATTTGTATAAAGAAATAATAACGGCTATTATTACTATTATTAGAAAAACAATAAATTAAAAAAAAAAACATTAAATTGTTACTTAATCTTTTTATTTAAAAATAACCCATACAACGTTGATTCTAACAAGAATATAAATTATTTTAAATATATTTAAGGGCAGCATTCTGTGGTTCAGAAGGGGCCAAAATAACCCCAAACAGTTACCACCAAGGATGAAAATTTCCCTAGATATAAGGCACCGAATTTTTAACCTTCAGTTAAACTCTTTTGCAATATGAAGTTAAGCATTACCACAGCAGCTGAATCTTCGGGTGATGTTTAACTTGATATTGTAATAGAAGTAATATTCCCTGAAGGCTAAAAAGGGCCCACCTTTACAACATTTAAAAGTAACAAATAGAAACTAAGAATAATACTTTTATTTGCATCGATATTTTAATATTTATATAAAATAAAAAAATACGAAAATTATACAATAATAATAAAAAAGTCAATAGTATAGATATTAAATTTAAGGGTTTAGAAAACATTAGGAATAAAAATATTAATTTTTCTTAACGTTAGTGTTCGCCGTTCTTCGGAATAAACAATAATAAAATGACGATAGCAATAAAAATGCGTGATTAACCTAAAAACTGCTACGAAGCAAAGGATTCTTCTGTGAAAAGGCGTAATAACTATATCAGTGGTGTATCAAATTATATTGTGCGAAAAACTTTTGCTATTCCAATAACTAAACTCCTTGCCTAGTACATTTCATTAGTTAGTTTTACACAGCCACTTCACAGAATATCCAGATTATTGCACAAGGGAGTAGCAATTTCGAGGCGTAGAATGACACGGCTAAAAATTATGATTATGAAGAATTGACTTTAGATACGGTGACCATATGTACTTTTTTTAGTAGGACACATTGTCATTGTCCTACTGTTCTTCAAAGGTTTACCAAGTATAACTAAATGTACTTTTTTGCTAAGATACATAAAACTACGTTTTACTTTTTCTTTAAATGAAGAATAAAATAATTATGAAAAAAAATAAATAGAAAACTCTTTTTCGTGCATTGCGTATTTGGATTTTAACCCACTGTGTGGCCATCTGACAGAACCTGATCGCCTTCCAAGGAACGAGTAGGCGGGCGGTCGGCGTCACTTATTTCGCTGTTTCACTTTGTTGCATTACAAGAGGCTATATCAATGAAGAAGAGAGAACGGTATTTTGTCATAAATAGCAGCATCTCGTTTGTTTACGTTTGCCTTTACAGTGAGTTGCAAGCGCAGTAAGAAAGCAAAATCAAGTTTTTGCACCGCATATTGTGTATACAATAAAACAGGCTGAAAATTGACATCGGCAGTGCTTTTCCTTACGAATTTAAAATGTACTATTTTTTTGTTTAAGCATTATGGTCACCCTAACTTTAGACCTAAAAATGCAGTTTCTTTTCCTAAGCAGCTGTCGCAAAATACGTGGGGCGTGACCTGAATTAGAGAATATATATAGAATATAGATTATTGGACCCAATCAGCTGAAATTTAAGCAGCCTAGTTTGTTTTTCATAATTTGACTGGCTAAAAAAAAGTCCAGGACTTAGATATGTGCAAGCAGTTTCGTTTCAAGCAAAACAGTTTTGACTTTACAATCAGTTAAATAAAAATTGCTTTACACCATTCATGATTCCTCGATCCATTAAATATTAAATATATGTATCGATTGGCATCAAATATCTAATAATATCCTCCTTGTCTCTAATTCACACACCACATAGTTTCAAACCGTTGCAGATTCAATACGGGGCGTGATATGAAAGCAAACCAAACTTAAAAAGCATTACGTTCATCACCCTGTATACGCATATAATAAATATTATTTTCAACACTATAAATCGAGCATCTTTTTTACCTTTCAAAATTGGGTACAAATAAATTACAATGGGAATTACTAAATTGGAAAGTGACTTGGAAAGAAAAAGGCGAAAAACATGGTTAGTGTCCCCAAAAATACAGGATTGTTTTGGGACACTTCTTTTAAAAATTATATACATATAAGCGCACCATTTTTTTTTCTCTAATCTATAGTTCAGCTTGATGGCAAATCAAATTTTTATAATTTCTGTAGCCTTGTAGTAGTTTTTTAGATAATTTCATTTTCTGGTAAAGGATATCATACAGGGTGTCCTGCATTACGAATAGAAACAGAAATTATATAGAAGATAGATAGTCCACAAAAATTGAAGTAGAAAATTTGGTACCGGCCATAATAGCTTTTATAAGATTAGGTCAAACAGCAGAAAGAGACAAAGGGAAAAAGCTTTAGACAGGTTCTTCTATATCTTTTCGTTTCTGTAGCAAATTTAAACAACGCTTTGAGCTCATTCACAAAAGAAAATCTACGCCCGGACACCCTGCATAACTCCGAATTGTCATTAGAAGAGATAACCTAAACTTTGTATTTAGCTTACTTAGTTTTCGGCATACAATCATTGCGTCTTCAGTTCCTTTCCGATGCTGTAGGAAACAATTTTGTTCCAGTCGATTTTCGTGCGTGTGACTGGCAATAACCTGAAACAAATATGACTTTATAATTTATAATCGAGATGTTACGATAAAGTAACTTACCTCCTTAACGCCTTGAAAGTAGTATCAGACATAGTGTGATAATTTTCCGAGATGGCCGTCTGATACAGGTTCTCGGCCGTTTCTATCGCCTGCACAATATCTTTTGCAGTTTGGCTTTCTGTAGTAACGGTGACTGTATCTTTTGTTTCTTTAGTGCTGACCAGTTGGACGTTGCCCTCCTCGTAGTAGTGTACCTGCACCTTGAGAATCCCTCTCAGTTCCGCTGATGATGTGCCATTAAAGGTTACGAACCACTGACTGCGCCACCTACCTGTGAAATTCACATATTTGTTTCGGCAAAATTAAATAAAAAGGATCACGATAGGAGTGAGTGTCTTACATCAGTGGCTGAAGTATGTAATTATCTACCAACAAAAACATACTTGACAAAGCTTCAGAGCTTGAGCATCGTCAATTTCATAGTGAATAAAATAACACAAAAACACAGAGGGTATAGGCCATACAAATTGAATTTACCACAGCCAATAACACAAATTGAATCCTTTTTATCTTTCGTTGACACAAATTGATTTATAGAGTTAATAAACTATGTGTGCACAATGATTAATGTTTCCAAAGATTCCTACTTAGATAAATATACATTTTTGATATATATTGCCAATAACACATATATAGGGAGCTATAAGGAGTACGTAATGGGAACTCACCATTCCAAAAATTTTTAGGTTCAAACTTATGATCCTCGATACATGCTGTCAAGGTGACCACGCCTCCTTGGCTACGCCCTATCACACTGCACACCCCCTCTTTATAATGGTTCCTCGTGTAATTAGTGAATTCCACGTCAAGGGCGGCGCGTCGGGGCTCTGCCGCCGGGTCGGGATTGTAAGGTTGGCAGTCGGAGGCTTCTTTTCGCAGGTGGTCATAGCGAAAGCTCTGTTTGGTACGGGGATCAAAAAATCTAAAGGAAAAAAGGTTCATACATAGGTATATACCAGCCTTTGCTACTGGTGAGAACTATCTATTGGTTCAACTACCTCTGACATTTGTTAATATTATCGATAGATAAAGAGTTAATAAATATAATTTCCAACTTCTAACAAAACTGTTTCGGAAACTTTTATACCAATTCTTAAAGCACATATAAGCAGCTTGATATCTCCCTATTGATTTTTCAGGCAATAGGGACAAATAAGCTACTCTTGCTGGTTCATGGATAATTTTTAGAACTACTGACTTTTAACAATGATAGGTAAACATTAGAGTAAAGACCCAAGCAACCAAGGGCAACTCACCAAAAGGGAAAATGTGTGTTATTAATTTTAATTGCTACTTTTTGCACACAATAAATACCAAAAGTGGAAAAACCATAATATATTAGGGATGTCTCATCCTCGACCGGTATATCCTATTTGTATTCCATATAATGTAAAATCACTATTATTTGAATTAGCACTCTACCTAGTGTCCTTCTTAATCAATCCTCTACACCATTTAATTCATGTGTCTGATTGCTATATCTTAATTCCAAGCATTATCTAGTAATTATCATATATTATTACTGCACACAACCAAACAGAAGGAAAGTGGGGATAAATTAAAAATAAAATGAATCACTAGGAACTAGGAAGTGTCATTCAAGTAGGAGGATGGCGTAAATGAACTATACTTTATCAAATGCAGTTGGTGAAATGTAAAGAATGGGGCCTTGAACTTTTTCAGTTCCTTTTCACTGCCAAATATCTTATCCCAATACACACACTGTTAACAACTATCAGATACGGTCAGAAACATTATTAAGCCATTACCTATTATTGCCTAAATCGTTGTATTCAGTAACCAGCACCAAATGATCTGAATGTTCTATCCTAACGGGGGTCAGTTGGTCCTTGTTGTATTGGGCGAATGCCCCACTTGCCCCCTCTTTGAGAAGGTCGTCGTTGTCCAGCAATTTTCTCACGTCGTTGAATACCTCATTGAATTCCCCCGGCGGCGAATGGAGGATAAAATCGGAAACTATCCGTACTTTTTCTTGGTCGGAAATTAATTCGTCCCCGTCAGACGCCATGTTTAGGTTGGGTTCGTTTTTCGGATCTGTCAAACGTGTGACATTTTGGCAGATGACTCATTCATTTAGATCCAAATATCCCTAGATTTGAAACTGTAGCTAACTTTCGACCGTAAATCTTCTATGAAACGTGATATCTCAGGAGCTGTGTGTGTAGCAACACTAGCAACATTTAATTCATATACCAATAATAATAAAGGAAAAATAGCTCAGCCACTTTATTGTGTCTTCAAAAAAGTGTAAAGGTTTGCTTAATTATGCAAATTTGTTTTAAAGAAATTAGAATTGTATTATTATTCAAAATTTCATATCCATTTCAAGAAGACGTTGGCCGTATGCAAGATTTCAAATACTAGTGCACTGGTGAATAAGAGGCGCGTTTGGTTGCTACGTGAGGTGCGCCATGCAACCAGTTGTCTGTAAAGCGTCACGCAATCCAGAGCGGTGGCGGTGACGGTAAAATACTGTACGTGTATTTTCCAGATCGCTTCTGTTTGCGGTCTTTAATTAACTTACACGCTAAGTATTTTACCGCCACCGCCACCACGCCCGCCACCGCTCTGGTTTGCGTGACGCTTTAGTCACCATATGGTCTAGTTAGTCTTCACTTCGGCGACCGGGGTTCAAATCCAGTAACAGTTTTTTCGGTGTTTTTTGGGTTTTTCTTGGGTTAGCACTTGGTTAGCTTCCTTTTCTTGAGCCCCGAGCGGACGGCTATATATCTGCCAATTGCAGGTCTTTAAACCGCATACTTTCACAAGTGCACTAGTAGCTGAAATATTGCTGCCTGAACCGCATCAACAAGCGAGTGTCTCGCGACAGCATTGCCGTTGGCTGCCATCAAAGTCGAATGTTACAAACCTACAAGAAAGAAGGGGGATTCTTTGTGAATGTATTCGCGGAAACACATGCAAGCTGCTATATATTTCCTAAAAAGTGCATCCAAAGTACGGGCACGTATTACAATAAGTAATATTTCACTTTTCGCATGGCCCTCCGCTCGCTACGGGGGCTCAAGAAAAGGAAACTAGCCAGGGGCTAACCCAAGCGTAACCCAAAATCAAGAAGAAAAAACAGTTTGCTAACCAAAACTAACCCAAGGCATACCCCAAATGAGGAAAAAAAGCAATGAGGTTTGAACCCGGGCCGCCGCAGAGTGGATCGAAGTAGAGGGAAAATCGGGACATTGGTAGTTAAACGTTCTGCTTGTCAGTTGTACGTCGCGAGTTCGATATCCACCGATCGCAACGCATATTTTGTGTACTTTTTTTAGGTTAGTTTGGATTAGTTGGGTTGATGTGTAAACATCTTACGCGGCGGTATGAGGGTAAATCTCAGCAAATAGGACGGAAATGTGTAAACCAATGTGACATCATAACCCATGCGCATTGAGGAGGAAGCTAATCCAGGACGGCCGCGAAGGACGGCTGCGAATACAACGATTCAAGTGGCGCTCCTAAAAAGCTGGCCGCTAGAGTGGTATTAGATTTTTATGTCCACGATGTCGATATAGGACATATGTTTACACATCAGTCTCTCGAGTGCTAGCAGACTCGCTCAATTTTTTATTATTAATTTATTTTCTTTCTTAACTTTGGGCATGTCTAGGGTTAGTTTTTGTTAGTTGCGCCCCCGTAGAAATAGGACTCCTATTCTTGATTCGCCGCTATGCATATAGACGACTTTCGCATCGAAAAGTTAGTAGGAGCGGTAGGCGCTTGTATTGTTTGGATACAAGTGCCCTATTCGATTCACTACTTTGGATCGATTCAGATCGATCTAACTGAACTTTATTGAACTGCAGGCAGATTCTTAACCTATCGGGACGAACCGTATCGAGTACGTTCCGATCCGTATATCTCGGTCGGTAGTGAACTCCGCACCTAGTCGATACCGACAAGTTGATATTCTTAACCGCTCCCGAGTAAATTTTTTTGTCGTGTTGGCTCAAGGCAACCTGTGGCCTTGGTTGGCAGCACTGAATTTCAAGGTTTCAGTATTCAAAATCAACTCGTCGCTACGTCACGCCGCTCTAAAAGCGTTACCGTCACGATTGTGTCAGAATATTGTGATATTTCACTCACGCGTGGCCCTCAGCTCCCTTCGCTCGCTACGGGTGCTCAAGAAAAGGAAACTAACCAGGTGCTAACCAAAACTAACCCAAGGCATGCCCAAAATCAAGAATTAAAACTTTTTACGAAAAAAAAAGTCTTGGACTCAACGGGAATCGAACCCTAGCCGCCCGCATGACATGCAAGAACCCTGTCCATTACAACACTACACCGCTTGGAAAAACTTTGCTAAACCGCCACGACATGGTTAATTCTCAAGTCGCGTCGCACGCAGTATTTCGTCATCGGGAACGGTTTTAGATCGGCGCGGCCTAGCAAAGTTTTTCCAAGAGTGTAATCTTAGATTAGAGTATACTCTAAGGGTGTAATGGACAGGGTTCTTGCCTGTCATGCGGGCGGCTATGGTTCGATTCCCGTTGGTTCCTGACACAATCGTGTCTGGAACGCTTTTAGACCGGTGCGACGTAGCAGCGAGTATACAAACAACTGCGTCACCTCACGTAGCTAGCTATTCCCGCGCCTCTCATTCACAAGTGCACTAGTATCTGAAATCTGGCAAAATTTGTTTTATTAACTATCATCTTTCGTCTTTTTCTAGTGCCCGTTTGAAACAAGGACCGCCAAAAAGAGCAGAGCAGATTATGTTAAAAGGATCTAAAGGTTACGAAGCAGTTAAGCCAAACGAATGATAACGGATCTCGGCCTTGGCTGGCTGTGCGTGCCTGTTGTGTTGGATGGATGGCATTTCTCAGATAACCAAAAAAAAATTGTTTTTGCTGATTGTGTTGTGTTCTGCAATTAGTTTTCGAAAATCAGGTAAGTTACGAAATACATTCTTTGATTCGCACCTAATTTGTACAATACGTTGTGTAACCGCTCCCACAACATTGCTCTTGGGGAGTCGGTGGGCCAACGACAACGACGCACAACCTTCTTATCTGGCCTCAAACAAGCTGTCTTGTCGTCAATGATTTCGTCCAAACCAAATACACTTGATCTCCTTTTCGAAATTTTCATTTGTATTAGCGAGATGGCAAGTGTTCTTCATCAATTACTAAGCTTGGATAGATCCTCTCTCCTCACTTGTATTGTACCACAATTTAACCTAGCAGAAGTTGCCATCCTCTTGACTAACATGGTCTCTCTCTACTCTCCATAGCAGGGAGTGAGTCCTAGTAGTCCCTGTACTATAAGATCCTATAATCTCTGTAAAAAATAAGATTTGGAATGTATTTTCCACATTGGTGTATGAATTTTTACGGTTCAGTTGTATAACTCGATGAGCACTTACACTGAAGCTTTGTTAAATGTTAACACTAATGAGCTTGAGTGGGGACAATGGCTTAGTTGTTTACTCAAGTAACTAGAAGATGCCTATTTAATATATACATATTTGTTTATACCTGTTAGGTCCCCCTCAAGTCTTCAAATGCCCAAATCAGAAAGTTTTATAACTGTGACACTCACTATGCTGTCTGATTTAGATCTCCCCGGGCACACTTGATGTTCTAATTTTGGATGGGAAATATATTATCTCCAAAGAGGTTTAATGCTATCACTTGAATATAGTTTAATGCCGAAGACCAAAGTTTTTACACCTTAGTTCTATTAAACTCACTCACAACCACTAATGATTGTTACAATGTTGAGCTCAAGTAATATAATCACAAAAATAATATCAAAAAGGAAAAAAGAAGATGAGAGAGGAACTAACCTACAAAAATATATCACAGGAAAGGAGGAGTCAAATATATCCAATTAAGTGCCATTGGCCTGTGATAACACTATTTATGGTCATATATAGATATGACTTAGTTTATCCTCCTTCTGTCAAAAATTGGCTGCCTCAAACTTTGACAGGATGTAATTATTTCAAAAAGATGACATAAGCTAAGGGGGCCATGTTCCATTTCATGACCAAGATCACTTTTCATATCTACATATAAAGATGAAGTGTTGAAAAAAAAATTGCGCAAATTTGCGGGTTGGAAATCCCTTACATGTAGGCCACCAGTATATGTCCATTGTGTGCCCACTCGTATACTAATTCAGCCCGGCCTCCCTAGCGAAGGCACACAGCTTTGTTGGCTGGATCCTTTTTACTTACAAAGTGCACCTCCTTTATCTTAGTCGACAAGAACACAAGTGGACGATTCTTCGTCCTTCAAGTACCACCTGAATTCCAGGTGTTCTACAATCCGCAGCAGGCGCAAATGCCCTGTGAGGAGCCCTGCCGCAAGCCCCATGGCCCTCCTTGTAAGGGCCAGAAAGGCCCTCATTATCTAAGGAATCGGATCTCTTAAGAGTAGCTCAACTTAACTCATTCCTGGAGTAGTCTGCCATAGATCCCGGGACACAGCTATTTTAGGCTTGTAAAATATAGTGTGAAAACCAAGCCTTTGTCAGATGACTGAAATATTACAATAAGGTAGCCACTAGCTACATTGTATAGCCCCTCTGAACTATTCCTGACATGATGGCGAAAGCCCACCTTAATGTACCGTTTAAACCTTTGCTGTTCAAGGCTGGTTATTCATGTTCCACCACCGTTAATTTATTAGAGACAGAAAGAAAGGGGAGGCGTAATATATGTATAGAGCAATAGCGAAAGTATGTGTGGTCAAAGAGGCAATTGTTGTGAAAGTGAATGCAAAAGTTTAATTTTCAGGTGGTAAAAATGGTCAAGTGTTCCGCTTATGGGTGTAAAAGTCGCAGTGATAGAAAAGAACCTGGAATTACATTTCACAGGTAAGATTTGATATGATATACTTGCTTGTCGAATGCCTATTATTTATTTATATACAGTTTAACACCAATTTTACAATATACTAACTTGATACTAATAAAGTAATCAAGTATAAAATAGCAATTGTCATACCAATAACAGCACAAAAAACTAACAATACACCTAAACCGAAAGATAACCTGGTACCTGGTACTCTTTATGTATGTTAATATTTTTATGCTGCTCACTGTCTTTCAGATTTCCTACAAATCCAGAAAGAGCTAATCTTTGGCTTCATCAAATGAAAGTTGCAAACTGGATCCCCGCACCAAACGACAGACTTTGTTCGAAACATTTTGAAAATGTATTTTATCGAATTAGTGACAAGACCCGCTTGTTGGACGATGCCTTTCCCACAATTTTTGCTGATGTTCCAAAGCATCTACAGCCAAAAGAGGTATGAATGAATAGGATGTAAAAACTCAAACAAAACATTCCAGAAAATGCCTACTTAATTTGATTTTTCAAATAATTAACAAATCATAGCTTTAACCGCAAAATATTTATTATGAGGATCAATCTCAGGACAAGAAGATAATTATTACATACTTCCTAGGAGCTTGGGATGATATTTTAGGAGATATTTGACTGAGAAGATAAATCAATATGATCATTAATTAACTTATATATCAAATACAGTAAAATGTGCTTCTGTCTTCAAGTTATGGAAGACAGAGGAGACGCTGTTCCATATCTTGTTTATTTTGAATTTTCCGTTGTACTTTATGAAATGGCAATCTATTATTCAAATAAGCCTAAAGTGTTTAAAGTTTTAATAAAAATTTCACAGGTAACTTATTGTTATAGGGAATAAATAAGTCTGATGAGCAAAAAGTTGTCGAATCTGCTACTGTGGAGTCACCGGTAGCTTCTACATCTGCTAACATGGAGGAACATGAACCAGAACCAGAGGGCCCTCGGAAAAAGCGTCCAAGATCTCGGCTAATTGAAGAGGTATGGATTAATAAAAATACTCGTAACCTTGGTCGAAATATAACACAAAAAAAGAGAGTTCACCTTGATTTTCAATTGCCTTACCTTTGTTTCAGATACAGTTTCTGCCCAAAAGGAAAATGTCAGTCGCGTCCTCTATCATATACCAGTGTAGTTTATGCTCATTTCAGTCGAATGCTAAGTATAAATTAAAGCGTCATTTCTGGGGGTAAGTTTTTTCTACTAAAATTTAGTCAAGGACAACGTTATATTTCTCCTTTTCAACTTAATAGGTCCGTTGAACAATAGCGCAATAAAAAAAACAAGAGATTTATCATCGATGCATGGTTGGTTTGTCATACTGTCAAAAGTTTGTGATAAAATTTATCTATAAAATAAATATACTAGTTGAAATATTATTAAACTTCTTGCATTGTCCCGGTATGCGGTATGGCTTCCATCTTCATGCAGGATGACAGCTCTAAGTAGGCTGTGAACAACCATTAGTATCGTCGTTCGATTTGCTGATTGGGCCAGTTGGTTGTCCATAGCCTACTACTAAAAACTTCTTTGACTGTATGTAAGACATACCGTGGTCATTCAAAAAGTGCCTAATTCACGTCAATATGCTGAGAATATTTCGTAGACTTGAAAATCATATTCAATGAAATACGGAATTATAGGTTTGTTACTGTTGGTATTAACTTGAACTTGAGGTATGGACTCCCTTCAAGAAGGGAGCATTATATATTTATGTTAAAATCCTGGATTAGCTTGCTCCTCAATGCGCATGTGTTAGTTCCGTCCCATTTGCCGAGATTTTACCCTCATATCGCCGCGTATGATGTTTACACATCAAAAACAAATCAATGGAAGAAACTATGGTTAAGGTAACCGAGGAAATGGCCTGAAAAAAATCATAAGGGCCGAAAAATGTGCATTTCAGCGGGAAATAGGCAAAAATCGTTAATGATGTTTACGAGTTTTGGGAAGTAGGTACGGAAACGCATACAACCCCTGTTCCAACCTAACCGAACCCGTCTAATGGACTTTTAAGAAGCGCAAACAGTTGGAACACGCGTGTAACAGTGTAAACACCAAAGCACATGCGTCAGCGTAGCCGCTGATATCCACAACAAAAACACGTTCGAAAAGTAGTTCAAATGCACCATCTGGAGATGACATATTTGGCATGACAGATGACACTTTGCCTTCAAGTCAAACAGCAAAAACAAAAATAAATAAAACAATAACATTGCAAAATTCGCAAACAGGAACTTTGCCGAAATTATTCTGAGTTTTCTTGGGCAAATGACAATATAGGGGCACCAGATGGGGAAAATTGGAGTATTGTTAAAAAAAAGACAGATCGGAAAAGATATCCTGAAGTAAGCAGGCCCGAACCAGACATGGTGAAAACACTGATTTTGGAATGTCAGTTGCAAGCCAGAGATCTTACTTGTTTATGTCCGGATTAGACGCAGCTAACTGAAGAAGAACTGATAAAATACATCCCTGGCTAACTCCAGATCTCCTGCAGAGCTTATAAAATGAAAACAAGAAAAGATAAGTTCAAAAGTAGTTTTAAACTGGAAGTCCCATCAGAAGTAAAACGAGCAGTCATGTCTCCGAACCTCTGCGGTAAGGGAATTGTAATTAACCATTTTCTCCACCTTCGACGACGCCCAGTGTTCAATCCAACGGAGAATGTTCACGCCTAAACATCCTCCACCAGAATGAGTGTTCAATAAAGAATAAAATTG
>MU186602.1:0-49547 GCA_016904865.1 Pissodes strobi | reverse complement strand
CCTAAACATCCTCCACCAGAATGAGTGTTCAATAAAGAATAAAATTGCGGTATGCTTAAGAACCTTACAATTATTACATTATCTTTTTCATTGCCTGGCTATTCTGTGGTATCAAACTTCTCTAGAAAACAGCATATACATGGGGGTGTAGCAATTTTTGTCAAAAATTACATTGGATGCTGTGCAAGGGAAGACTTGAATAGACACTCGATGGAAATGTCATGTGAATTTGCTGCTATTGGGATAAGTAATGTAAACCTCGTAATTTTGGTTGTGTACCGTCCATCGGGTGATTTTAATTTGTTTTTAAATAATAATAATAATAATAAATAATCTTTATTTCAATATTATGTTACATAAAATGAAATAGTGTCACAAAAAAAGAGAGATCCTACCAGATACCCACATTATTATAATATTCGTTAAGGCTATATGGCTCAATGTTTGATAAGAATTTGAACAATGATTTCTTAAGAGGTCTTAAGCTATTAATAATTTTTAGTTCATCGGGTATATTATTATATAATTTTATACATGAATAAAATGACACATTTTCAAACATTTTCAGTCGGTGCTGTGGATAGATTAAATTTCTAGTTCGCGTGGAGTAGGTACTTTGTGATTCACAGTTAACAAAGAGAGATCTATTCTTAAAGAAGAATATTATACACTCTTGTATGTAAATTGCAGCTACAGTCAAGATATTATTTTCTCTAAATCTTCCTCTACATGATTCTCGCAAAGGCAGGTTCAAAACAATTCTCAACGCTCTCTTTTGACTTATAAAAATTCTATCTATATCTCTGCAATTCCTGTACAAGATGATTCCATACCTAATATGTGATCCAACATTAGAAAAGTACACAGTTTTTTTAGTGTAGTAATCAACATATTTAGCCAATATTCTCAGAGAATAACAGCTTCTGTTAATCTTGGCCAATAGGTAATCAATGTGTTTATCATAACAGAGTTGGTCATCTATCATAGTTCCTAGAAACTTAATACAATTTGAAAATTTTAAATCCATCTCCCTAATGTTTAGATATTGCGGTTGGTCAACTTTTGAATGATTTGTTTTAAATAAAATCATATTTGTTTTATCGCTATTCAATACTAGTTTATTTTTTGCAAACCACTCATAGGCCCTTTCCAATGCATCTTTGGCAGACTCAATCATAGTTGGTGTAGAGGTAGCTGTAACTAAGATATTTGTGTCATCTGCATAGTTAGTAATTTTGCAGTTCTCACTGCATAGATCGCTAATATCATTAGTATAGATAAGAAATAGAATAGGTCCTATTACACTTCCCTGTGGTACACCTAGTGTTATTTCAGCCACTTCAGATGCAGCCCTTTTATTCCCCTTTCCTACAATTACTTGCTGTTTTCTAGATGAAAGATAAGATAATACCCAATTTAATGACACTCCCCGGATTCCATACAGTTCTAGTTTTTTTATTAGTATATCATAATTTAAAGTATCATAGGCCTTAGACAAGTCGAGAAAAAGCCCCAAAGGCAAAACATCACTGTCCAAAGATTTTATAATGTAGTATGAAAACTGAAAGATTGCAGTTTGTGTTGACCTACCCTTCAGATAGCCATGTTGGTTTGCACCAATTAAACTATTGTCGTACATATGGTCCATAATGCGATTACACATTATTCCTTCAAATAGCTTTGAAAAAGAAGACAGTAAACTAATTGGCCTATAGTTTTCAATTTTTGATTCATCACCCTTCTTAAACACAGGAACAATTAAGGCGGTTTTTAATTGGTCCGGAAAAATGCCACACCTTAGGGAGTTGTTTATAATAAATACCAAAGGTCTCATAATAGCTCCTATGATATACTTTAACAATGTATTTGAAATCTCATCATGTCCACTACTATTTTTATTTTTAATATTTTTGACAAGATCAGATATTTCTTGGGCATTTACTAATTTAAGTGGCATGCTGTTAGGGCAATATGCAGTGTTTGTATCAAAGGGGATATCTTCTATATTTTTTTTTTAATAAAGTAGGGGCAGCTGCAGATATATAATCGTTAAATTTATTTGCTATTTCTCTAAAGTCACCTTCTAACCCAATACTTTTGTTTATTTTGTTCCCTGTGATTTCATTAACAATTGCCCATGTTGTTTTTGTTTTATTATCTGATTTTGCCATTTTGTTACAGTAATATCTATTAGTGCATTCCAACAATATTTTATCATACTCTCTTTTTTTTTCAACATACAAGTTCTTATAATCACTTTTTACATTTTTTAACATGTACAACTTATCTAATTGTGTCTTACACTCGCGTATCTCAGGGACATGCTGTTTATATTTACTTTTGTTATAATTTTTAACAGGATGTTTCTTAATTGGGAAAGATTCATAAAAGTGTATTAGAACCATACTAATAAAATCCTCCCACTGCTCATTTACAGAACTTGGTTCTTGAGCATATACCGACGACCAATTATTTATTATTAATTTTTCAAGAAACTCCTTTTTATTTGTCTCACTGAAAGATCTTTTTTCAACAAACAGTGGGGTGATCCTATCAATAAAAACTGTAATTTTTTGGGAAGTATAATCTGAGATATGCGTGTGTAAGACCGTAGTAACATATTCCAGATCACAATTTGTTAGAATATTATCTATACATGTTGGTGTATTGGGGGTGATTCTGGTGGGGTCGGTGATAGTGTACTTTACATTAAATGAGCCAATTAACGATTCTAGATCCGCAGCCTTTTTGTCATTTGACAAAAAGTTCACATTGAAGTCGCCTAGAATAAAAATTGTTCTTCCAGTAGCTGTACTGGCTGTTAACAACTCTTCCATCCTATCACAAAAAACCTGCATGTTACCATTGGGTGGCCTATAAACAGCAACTATTACTACATTTTTATTGGATATTTTTAGATCACAAGCGCAACATTCAATATGGTCCTCTAAACCTAGTTTGTTTAAGTCATTTCTTTCCTTAAAACCAAATTTTTTCTTACATAAATAGCACTTCCTCCATGTCTGTTTTCTTCTTTTCTACAGAAACTACTAGCTATTCTAAAATTACTAATATTGTAGTTTTGCAACTGTTCTTGAGTCTTCCAATGCTCTGTTATACATAATACACTACACTGAGTGTCCTCTGTTAGAGTTTCTATTTCCAACACACAGTTTCCTATGGATTGCAGGTTTTGGTGTACCAATGCAAACTCATCTTTATCGGGGTATTCTTTGGGTCTCAGTTTCTTCGGTGCTTTTGAAGCAACCCGGCTACTAGTTGTATTCACTTTGGAGCTAAAAAAGATACTGTCTTTGTATAATTTGTGTTTTCTTGTAGTCTTCGAAGTCTCTGGATGTAAATTGGGCAACTGGAGTCACGAGCTGAGTGATCTCTTTCTGCAATCTTAAACCTCTTGCAGTTTGGGCATTCATATTTACCTGCATCACATTCTGTGGAACTATGATCTCCTCCACATTTATAGCAACATAATACTTTAGCTGTACAATGTTTAGCAACATGTCCAAATAAACAGCATTTAAAACACAAAACCACATTTGTAGATTCCTGAATAAATGCAGGGCACAGGTCAAAAGTGAGGTTGTTATTTCTAATTAGCCATTTAAATACTTCAGGAGTTGTTTGGAATATCCAGTTTTCCTTGGTATTATTTCTACATTCTCTTTTGGTAATAAATTTAAAGTTGCCCGCCGCTTCCACGCCCAAAGAATCCGCCAGCTGATTCTCACTTATAAATTCATTAATAAAATCCTCGGGTGTATATCCTTTTAGTATACCTGTTATCATTACCATGGGATCGGTGCTTGACATGCTTCTAACGACTATATTTTTTGTGGAATGAGTTAAACTCCCGCTAAGTTTTTGTTGCTGAAGGGAATTTTCACATTCAATTATGACGCTCCCACTTTGAAGTTGTTTAACTTTTTTAAAATTCCCACTCATTCCAGTACTCTTTATATTATTTTTAATTTCTTGCATGACAATCCTGGGATCTGTTAGACCATTTATTTTAATAATTGTCTCATGCTTCTTTTTCTGTGGCGGCGGAGTTTTCCATTCTGTGATACCTATAGCATTCCCTGGATTATTTCTGGCTGTGCTAACCTTTAGAACGTCACTAAAAGAGGGCCTATCGTTTAAAGGAGTCTGGGATGCATGCGATGTAGTTGGTAACGGTAAGAGGTTTTGTGCAGGTTGTATAGTATTTATATATGTGAGCTCCTTTATTTTGTTGCTTAATTCCACATTTCTTTTTTCAGTTTGCCCAATTCTGAATGCTAGGGTTGTGACATTCTGCTGTATAGCAAATATTGCCTCAGCAATATCCTTGGGATCGGTTTGATTACTCAGCTTGCTGCTATCATGTATATCTTGAAGGGAGTTAAGAACTTCATTTAAAATTTCTTCAGTTGATTGCATTAAAGGGACCCTGGGTCTCGGTCGGACTATTTTCCTTAAATGGACTACTTTGGCTGTCCTGGGAGTTTGGCTTCCTTGATTTGCATCTGTCGAGGGACCCTGGGCTAGAACCAGAGCGAGACCTTTTTTGTGTACCGTTATGGGCAGCGTCTGACGATTCATCATTAAATGCATCATCAGTATAGTCCGTCTCCATTTGCGCCTTGGTAACATCTGTATTTGGCGGGGTTCGTAATACAGATTTTCGAGGTTTAAAAATAATATCTGGTGTTGAATTAACGTCGTCTTTGCTAAGACTCTCCACTTGCTTATCATTTGATTCTGCGGGTATTTCACTATTTATTTCCTTATCAGTAGTAACATTTTTTTCAATTCCAATAATTTTATATATTTCTGCCTGACTAATATTTGTTGAACCCAAAGAAGAAGTTCTTTTTACCGTAATAGAACGTTTTGCTAGCCTTTTTTTGTCAACATTACTATCTCCACCACTATTTAAATCCATGTTGTAAATAAACACTGTTTTATAAATCTTCACTGGTATAAACAAACAAAAAAAAAAAAACACCTTTTGAGCACAGGGCGAATTAAAAACACGTCCGTACTTCAAGCGTAGCGATCGCGATAGTATGTAGGCAATTTTAGAGATTTTAACTGTTTGTTCCAGATATGCAGTTTTATCATAAATTTTAATTTAAATAACACCATGGATTCACTCAACAAATCGTTGATAATCCTAGACAATCTGCATGCCTTGACAATGTCTTTGTTAATTTTATGGGTATTTTAAATTTTAAAACTGCTGTTATTGATGCGGTACTTTCAGATCATCAAGCAGTGAATATAAATATAACTGACTTAAAAAAAACTTTAGAAATTCTGACTCTCAAAACTCAATACAAGTTTCTATCAACCAATATCAGCACTTGGTACAAATGAGAGTTTATATATTACGAAAAAAACTTACATAGTTTTATAACAGTGTCACATAGTTTGTACACAGATTTAGAAACATTCAATTAACATACCTATTAAAAATAACACACACCTTTTAGGTACATGCTGGTTTTACACCACTTAGTATATTATAATCTTACAACGTTACAACTATAAATATACAATTTAAAAAGTCCAGATCTATGACAAGGTATTGTATAAACTCATCAATTGAATAGAAGCTCTTGTTTAATAGAAATTGTTTGACTTTACAATTAAGAGGTTTTAAAGGGATATTTCTTATGTTTTGTGGCAGTTTGTTAAAAAAAAGTCGGTGCATAATGGCGCGTTGCACTCCAGGAAGTTTTCAAACGCAAGATTTCGACTTTTATGTCTAAACAATGACGAGTTTTGTGGTCATGAGTCTCTTCGACATATGTATACCTTGTGGAGTTCTTATGCAGGTACAACAGACACTCCAAGATGTATTGGCATGGCACAGTTAAAATTTGACAGCTGCTGAATATGACACTCCCATGTCATTCTTGAGCTCAAGAAGACACCCAAAAATTTTACCTCATCAGAGCAGTACTCCAGCAAACGATGGTCTACTTTGCTCCTCCTCGGGCTGAAATGTATGGACTGTGTTTTTTCCCCATTCAGACACAGTTTATTTGCAAGAAACCAGTTTTCGATGGTCACAGTAGCCTCTTTAATTCCAGAAACATCTATTTGGGATGGGTGGTAGGTTGTAAAAATAGTGGTGTCATCTGCAAAAAGAATCAGCCTCTCTATTCCCTGTAGGTAGGCAAGGTCATTCATAGGAATAGGATAGGCCCTAGGACCGATCCTTGGGGAACTCCATATCTCACCATGCATGGGGTCGAAATAATACCATTAAAATGGACTGATTGTGTGCGGTCCGACAGGTATGAGGTTATCAATTGAATACTCTCTGCCTAAAAACCATAGTGGGGTAGTTTGGAAAGAAGGATATTATGTGAGATGCAGTCAAAAGCTTTCGTCAAGTCCTGACATGAGGCGTAGGTATCAAGTCCCTCCTCAAAACCCCCCAAAACACGTCTCACAAGACAGTCAATGGCTAGGGTAGTGCTCCTTTTGTTTCTAAAACCAAACTGATTTTGAAAGAAGAGATTGTTTTGTTCAAAATGGGCACTTATTTGTTTTTTCAAGACCGATTCAAAGAATTTTGATAAAATTGGTAGGAGGAAAATAGGTCGATAATTTGAGCATTCAGCATTGGATCCATTGTTTTTATAAAATGGCAGTTTTCAGCACCTGAGGAAATACATTACAGTCAATAGCCTAGTTTATAAGTTTTGTCAAAGGGAAGAAGATAAGATTTTTCAGAGTTTTTATTATTTTTTCATTGATGTCATAGCAGTCCTTGCTTTTGCTTGGTGTTATTTCATCAATTCTTTGCCTTACCTCATTAAAGGAGACATGGGAGAAATTAAAAGGAACGTGACTTGCATTTTCGCTAAGGTATTCCGAGAAATGCTTATTGGATGTGAGAAGGGATTGAATACCCTGATCTGCTATGCTAGAGAAAAACCTAATGAAGGAAGATGCATTGAGGAAGATCTCGAGGTGGGGGAGGGTTGATTACTCTTTATAACCCGCCACATAACCGATTGGGGATTTTCAGCACTTTTAATGTATTTGTCATAAGCTGATTTTTTGGCTCTTGACCACTTGTTAAACCACTTTATGTGAAAATTTTTTTTATTTCTATCAATTAATTTGGATTCAATTATAAATTTATTTTTTTGCAAGAAGTAATAGACTGTTGGATGTTGGTAAATATATTATCCAAACAACTTCCACGAGTACTAAAATTTACAATGTCATAGATATCAGCAGTAATGAATACGTTTTTAACATCTAAAGCTTTTTGGTCTCTGGTCAAAAAAGAAACATTAAAATCTCCCGAAATAATGGTAGGCTTTGACAAATCTAGTATTTCAATAAGGGAATTTAGGCTCTCTAAAAACATTTCAAAATCTGCACATTGAACTCACTAAGATACACACCAGCAACCTCAAAGTGCTGCTCAATGCAAAACTGGCCAAGACCCATAGGTACAGCATCGATGTTGGTTCTCAAAAATACTGCCACACCACCATGTATTTTTTCTTTCCTACAAAAACCAGAAACAGCAGTGTAACTCCCAATATTCACAGTCCCAGATTGCTGAGTACTGAGCCAGTGCTTATTAATAAGAAAACAGTCAACAATTTAGAAGTATTTCTAGATCATTACATTTATGATTTAAACATTGAACATTTAAATGTAAAATAGACAAACATTGTTTATGTACAGGGCTAGATTTTAGAAATATATTTTGAATCAATTTTGGTTTTGATTTACCCGATTCTGAGTGTGTCCATTCAGATGTTGTCAAAATCATCATCATACTACTAGAGATAAGAATAAATGAAAAGGGCATGTGTCAGTTCAATTAAAAAATATTTGTTAAATCGGGCTTTCTATAATATGCAGGAATTTTTAGATGTTAATATTATTATGTAATAAATTGTACCTATGTTCACTGTGGTTAAGGATATTTTACTGTTGACATATGTACAAAATGTAAATTTTATGAGCAAGAATAGAGTCACTTCGCTTCTCAAACCAGCGAGAGCTGCAATTGTGAGTTAACATTTTTTAAAATTTATCTGGAGAACATTTACTCAGTAGTGATCTCCTAAAAATTGTATCTCGTGTTCATCTTCCAGGTGTATGAAGGCATCGCCCGAACTCCGCACAAAGCCGAGATCAACGATCGCCACGGAGGGCGATTTCAGATGCGAATATTGTACTTACAAAACGAATTACCTAAACGGCTTAATGAAACATAAAGAATGCCACGCCACTCTAATAGACTTGGGACTGATCGAGTGCAGTCATTGCAATTTTAAGTTTTTCACCTTTCAAGAGTACAAGCGACATATGAAGGATAATTTTTTGGATTGTCCTGACAAATATGACGAGACCATGGACGTCGATACTCCAGAATTTGTTGATGTTAGGTATTTCTGTCATTAAACGACTATAGAGATCTGTCTTAATAGTCCATTTTGTTCCGCAGCTTATTGACAGACGATGAGAACATAACGATAAAAGTGGAAGATTCCAGTGACGTCGAACCAATGGAACACACAGAAGAAGACTTAGAATCCTATGATGCCTCAACTGACCAACCAAGCCAGAAACCCGCAAACGAAGAAGCTAATGCTGTCTTCGATAACATTGACTGCGAATTAGTAGATGGATTGTATATATGCCCGTGTAAAAACGTAAGTTCAATTAAGTCAAGCATATAATGCTTTATTACTTGTTGTTCCTAAAAAGTTTCAGAGCAGATACCGCTCCAACTACTTGCGACACCTAAAACTCATCCACAACTCCAAAGCTGATCCAGGACCGATCGAAGCCGTAGACGTGCAAGAAAATCCGCTCGTTTGCACCACATGCTTTCGCGAAGCTGGCAGCCAAATGCAACTAGTGGTGCACATGGTTCTCGACCATGCAAAGACTGGAGCCTCCTTCACTTGCCCAAAACCGGAGTGCGGCTTTGAAGCTGACCGTAAGGAGCAGCTGAAACGGCATTTGATGGACGCGCATAAGTTGGAAGAGAAGAATTTTAGTGAGTATGATCTGAGCCTGTTATTACCAGATTGAATATAGTTAAACACAATTTTTCAGATCCCCTAACCGAAGTACATGTCGCCGAAAAGAAGCAGCCCTCCTCTTTCACTTGCGCCAAATGTTTCCACGAAGCCAGTAGCGAATTGCTTTTGAAAGCGCACGACATCATCAGTCACGCCTCCAAATACGAGGCCTTTTATCAGTGTCCGTGGCCGCTATGCTGTAGAAAAGTGTCCCGTAAATACACACTGAGGCGGCATTTGAGGAATGTGCACGGTGTCAAAGAGGAAGAATATTCTTGTAAGTAATCATCTATTTTGACTTTGATAAATTACTCATTAACGAAAGGAATGGCAATGAAATGATGTTGGAAGAGATGAAAAGTAGATTTGGTGATGAGATGAGGAATGTCATTGAACTTTCATGTGTTATTGTTTGTTGTTCATGTGCTTCGCCGATTTTTGATAAGATCTATGGTGCAAAGTGAATTTAAAAACCATAGCAATGTAATCTACTAAAAAGCATAAGCCACTAAACAAATATCACCCTGTCGCAAGTTTGAACTTGAACTTGGAGATTGTTATATAAACATTAAAAGCAAACTGTAAACAACGCGAGCAATCAACGGGAGCGAATTTGAACCTTATGCATGCAATGATCATCACTTTGTTTTATATAAATACGCTACCGAACCCTCAGTTCGGCAGACTTTAGTCTCACCTCCAGCTCCCAAGGTTAGTCACTTGACGACTGCCTTCTGGGTTTTATCCGCTCCTAAAGTTAGTCATACGACTGCTTTAGGTTCCATTCCTTTCGTACCCAACCTGGTACCGGTTAGTCACTTGACGACTGCTAGGACCAGGGGTTGCACAACCTCCATAGTAAAGTCTTGACAAGAAGTTTGTCAGAGTGTTGAGAAAGACAAGTGTCTAAATAGTCAGTTAAAAAGTTTAGTGAAATCTCTTAGTGCTCTTAAATAAAACCCAACTCTTAAGAAAAACTATAAATTATAAGACAGTAAACAAAGACCTATAAACAGTACCTCAAATCGAGAAAACATGCGCACCGTAGTAATCGGGTATAATAGAATCTTATTTTTTCTGACCAATAATTGTTGTTAAAGTTTTATCGTTAATACATTGTTATTGTTATAAACTAAACGGGCTTACTTTATCATCTCTTCTTACCCCACGTAACGCGATCCCGGTCTACCTCAGTTACCCCCCGGCACGCTAAACAAGGCGTGTCCTCACGAGTAGAACATCCAGTGGTAGATTAAAGGAAGCATTGAGACCCCGTCATTGTACTAATCGCGATGAGGCTCTTCTCTGAGAAGTTATTCTTTAAATAAACGCGCTACCCTCTAAGCTACTCGTGACACTATCACTGAATTTAAAGTGTTGTTTTCTTATGTAACCATTTGTGTGCTTCTTCTACCATTTATTGAAGCATTATTTTGCTTTAAAATTCGTGGATTTCTGCATTGAACTTTGATCTTTGTTTGTTTCTCTGTTTGCTGTCATTGTTAACCTGTCAACCATCTGCCCAGTGGAGAAACTGCGCTAATTCCTTAGAGGGAAAAGAAAGACGGACTTGACTTACAATGGGGGAAACTGATGTTTGAAACGGCAGAGAGTCTCAGCTAGACTGCGAATCATGTAGGTCCAAGTGCTATTTTAGAGCAGAAGAAAATGTCCTATTTGGATTTAGATGCCATAGGTGTAAAAAGGCAATTTGTAGGTCTTGTAATGGTCTTTTTTCCAGTGAGGTTAGATGTGTTTTGTCAGAGAAGCCTGTTTTGCTTGCTTGGTGCAAAAGTTGTATAACAACTCACTCAAGAATCAACACTCCACATGTTGACAATAATGTGATATGTCTTGCAGTCAATATAGACAAAATAAAAGAGATGATGCAAAGCTTTTTTGATGCTATGGAGGACAACATCAATAAGAAGCTTGAGTCGGTTGCAAAAAATATCTATGATACCAATAAGGAGCTCGTTTATATAGTTTTGCACAAGAACAGCTACACTATGTGACCCGTTGGTCATCTTGCTTCCTTCAGGAAACTCCACCGGCCAGGTTGAATCAACGCCATTGCCACCCAATAATAACTCAAAAAATAATTCAAGAACTAATGAAAGAGCATCACTGGTTTCCAAAAGTGATTTGGCAAAAGCAGTCAGTTTTGCAGTCACACAAACCAGTTATGGATCATCATCTGCAATTCCTTCTCACAAACCAAGTCTTAAACCTTTGGTTTCGAAGGGCACAGGAAAAAATGTGCCTTTATCGGGGGTGCCACTAACTTACAAGAAATGGTTGTATGTTGGGAAAGTGTCTGGGGCAAATGTAACATCAGATGGCTCCCAAGAAGTTTCAAAGGATACATTTGCTGACTTTGTGAAAAATCAAGCCAATATTGATAACATCAAAGACATCGTAGTGTCAACTCTCTTCTTATAATAATATGAAATCCTTTAAGGTTGGTGTAAGTGAAGAATTTTTTGATCTCCTGATTTCTGGCCAGAGGGGATAGTGTTTCGCCAATTTGAATACAGACCTAAGAATAATAATGTAAATTTTCAAAGGACGAACATACAACAGAACAGTTAGTTTATAATGAAGTTTATGTCAACTATCAGAATGTCAATGGTTTAAGAACAAAGTTGGTTGAGGTTTGCAAAAATGCTTCAACTTCGGACTTTAACATTATAATGTTAAGCGAAACCTCATTGAATCACAATTTTTTGGACAGTGAATTGGGTCTACCTAATTTCATTACTTACAGACGTGATAGATGTTTTGAACAAACTAGTAAGAGTCGTAATGGTGGAGTTCTTATTGCCGTTCACTCCTCACTAAAGTCAGAATTCCTACCAGTAGCTCATGAAGAATCTGAGGAAGTTTGGGTTTCCGTTGTTTTTGGCAAAGTGAAAAGAATTTTCTGCTGCTTCTATACACCTCCTAACTCTAGACCAGCAGACTACCAACGGTTTTGCGAGGCATCAGAGAGGGTCGCTGAGGAGTATAGTGACTGCCATATTTTGATTGCTGGAGATTTTAATCTGTCAAAGTTGACTTGGTGTAATGATTCTCTTGGTGTGCTTAGTGTAGGTAATATACAGCATGCGGAATCGTTGTTGGAAACAATGCCATATCTTAATATGCATCAGATCAATAACATTCCAAATGCTAATGGTGTTTATTTGGATCCCGTTCTTAGTAATAACAGTAATGATATTATTTCATGTTCAAATGATATTTTAGTTCAGTGTGACAGGCACCATCCTGCATTGTTGATTACTTTAAACCTAAGTAGTAGTCTTCATCCACTTGATTGTTGTTAAGAAATGTATGATTTCAAGAATGCTGATTGTGGAATTGGGATAGTTAGTTTGTCTTTGATGTGAACATACATTTGGAATGTTTTTATAATGCGTTGAGCCATGTTTTCACATGCTTTGTTCCCGTCATGAAAGTTAAAAACAAATTTAAGTTTCCGATTTGGTTCGATGCAGAACTTAAATCAAATGTTTTGCAAAAAAGAGTGGCACATGCAAAGTATAAGCAGTCTAAGACATTGGCGGACTATGAAGTGTTCAGCGGTCTGAGAACACTTTGCAAATATCAAGCTAATCAGTGTTATTCAGATTATGTTGAACAAACACAGTACTCTATTAGTAATAATCCGAAATATTTTTGGAAATATATTCGAGAAAAGATGCAAAATAACAGCATTCCAGCCACTATGATGTATCATGATTTGGTGGGTGAAGAGGGTCACGAAATGGCGAATTTATTTACACAGTGTTTTTCATCAGTTTATTCTAATGCTTCGAATATTTCAAATTTTATTGAGCCAAATATTACAAATTTTATCAATGTGAATAAATTGCATGTACAGATATCTAAGGTATTAGACAGGTTTCAACACATCAATGTTAACAAAGGCCCTGGACCTGACTGTATTCCAGCCAAATTCATGAAACAGTGTGCTTTTACTCTATCCCGACCAATGTGGCTCTTTTATAATTTATCACTAAAATCTGGTATATTTCCTAATGCATGGAAATTGAACTATGTGACTCCTATAATTAAGAACTGTGGGCAGAAAGATGATGTAACTAATTACCGTCCCGTATCAATGGCCTGTCACTTTGCCAAGGTGCTGGAGAGCATTGTGACTGATTTTTTATCCACGAAATTTAAGAACATAATTTCAACAAGGCAGCATGGCTTCATTAAGGGAAGGTCTAATACAACAAACTTACTACTTTATCAGACAACTCTGTCGAGAGCTTTGGAGGGTGGTATGTCAGTTGATATTAACATCCTTGTCAGGAAACTGTCATCGTACGGCCAGGTGTTGGAGTGGTTAGAGTCATATTTATCTGGAAGGACTCAAATTGTCAAAATTAACAACTTCCTTTCAGATCTCTTTGCAGTTACATCCGGGGTTTCTCAGGGTGGCCATCTCGCCCCTCTTTTGTTCACATTATTCATTAATGATGTTGAATGTTTCATTTACTGTGAGGTACTCCTTTTTGCGGATGATATTAAGATTTTTAAAATTCTGAACAGCAATTCAGCTCACCATGAACTTTGCTCTGTTCTACTTAATTTTGAAACATGGTGCAAGAACAATAAAATGGTTCTGAATGACAATAAATGCAAGTATATACAGTTTACTAAAAGCCTTAGACCACCCATACATCAGAAAAAAACATTACTAGCAGCATTTCAGTCAACCGGTCACGCGTTTGTTAGCTCCGTATCTTACGATAAAATCCGAAGTTTTAACAATTCATAGAGTGAAGTTTGCGTGTGATCAGGAAACTTCAATCTTTTTTCCACTCCCTGGACTCACAAAAGTTGTAAAACGTCCAGTTGTCGCTACAAAATTTGAGTGAGGTTAGGATACCTTGTTTACAAGTTTTTTAGGAGTGTCTACAGTTCCGGCATCGCCCGACAACATTAAGGTTAAAAACACGTCAAGTACATACTAATATCGATCGAACAATCATGGCAATCTGTAGCAAATGTAACAGAGAGCCGGACGACACTTATGCCCTCGCCAAATGCGATCATTGTGCCAAACTACTGTGTTCTGACTGCTCCAGCCTTGCTGCATCCGAACATAGGGGTGTTACGGTGAAAAAAAGATCGCCTTAGGTGACTTACCGATGCTTAGAATGTGTATCCAAACTAAAGGTCCCTATTACCACACCACCAATAGCAGAAACTGATATGCAAGCTGTCATCACCAAGTCAAATAAATCAGGAATGGAGGAACTGAAAATCTCACTCAACAAGCAAATTGAAACGACCAACAGAAAAATGGAAGAACAGAACTCAAAGCTATATAACCAAACTAAGACCATAATAGGAAATATTGCTAAACTGCAACCTAATGGGACCATTTCAAAACCTACTGAGGTAAATGAGATGGAAGAACTAAAGAGAGCACTAGATGCACTCGCTACCAAATACCAGTCCCAGCAAGATGAGTTACACAATCTGAAAGTTGAACTAGCCAATCCAACAACTTCTGAAATCTAATCAAACTGAGGCACCTTCTCATCAAGTACCTATCCAGCAGAAAGAAACAGCAGGCAATTCTCAAAAGAAGAATGTTGCAATAGTGGGCCGGAAGATGACTGCAGACAATAAACTGGTTGCATCTACGCCGCAAACATCGGTATTTGTGTCCAAGATATCTACAGATACAGCTGACTCGGATCTACTGGATTACCTGAAAAACAACTTTGGACTTGATCACAAATTCACTGTAGAACCAGTACCAGTGAAGTCTGGAGAGTACCAAGCTTTTAAAATCAGGGCTGGAAAAAGTCTGGAGGAGAACCTGTTAAATCCCAATAATTGGCCTGAAAACATCATGATTAAAAAATTCACATTTTTTCGAACCAATCAGCTCCAATCAGTCAGATCAAGTACTCGTCAATCAAACAGAACTAGCAACAATTTCCAACAGAGAAAATAAATCAATACTCCGAAATGTTTGAATAACAATGTGCTCTCTGACTTTTTTACATTTTTTACATTATCACATCCAGTGTCTTAGAAATAAAACTGTTTTGTTGGAATCATTCCTCGAGGATAATCATTTTGATATTTTATGTATTAACAAACACTGGTTAAAACCAGATGAACTGGGTTGCACACACATTAGTGGATTTGTTATTGCCTCTGGCTTTGGTAGGACTGACCATGGTCACGGTGGTGTAGCAATTTTTGTTAAACAGTCGCTTGAAGTGCGGCCGCTACCTTTTGATGTTATTGGTATGTCTGAGGAGCTTCATTTTGAAGTTGCGGGTGTTCTTTGCAATAACATACAAATCGTAACAATTTATAGATCCCCAATGGGTGATCAGACCATCTTCTTAAGTGGGTTAGCCGCAATTTTGGACAGGATGGATTTGGGCAGGGGAATTGTGCTGACTGGAGACTTCAATGTCCACTTTCAAACCAATTCTTTGGAGGCTCAGATGGTGTCGAACTTGTTTGAGTCTTACGGATTGTCTAGAGTGGTCTTTCAGCCAACCAGGAATCAGGCATGTATAGATAATATTTTCACAAATATACGTCAAAATACGAACTATGAAATCATAGATTCCTGCATGTCAGATCATTTAGCAATATCTTTTAAATACTTAATGCAGGAGACACCTATAAGGAAGAGTAACATTAGGATTGTCTACAGGCCCATTACAGACTTTGGGCTTTTTAATTTATACCAAATGGTTAGTGTTGCTGACTGGTCATTTGTTGATAGTGAGTCACTTTCCTTCAGTGTATTCTTTGAGTCTTTCATCAGTATAATAAAGGATGCCTGTGACGTATCATTTCCTGAAAAGACCAAGTTAGCCAACAGTGGCCATCCTGGTAGTGCTTATAAAATACATTGGTTTACAGACGAGATAGAGCAAACAAGGGAAACCCTGAAATTCTTGACCCACTTGAGCAGGTCAAACCCTGTCTTGGTTCCACCCGATTTGTTAAAATCCTTTCGCAATGATTATAGAGTCTTAATAGAAAAAAGTAAAAAGAAGCCAATAACAGGCATATTAATCGTTCAAATAATAAATATAAAGCTGTGTGGGATGTTATTGCGAACAGCAACTCAACTGTCGGAAAAACAAATTCTCTCAAATTAACGGCAAACGAGTTTAATTACTTTTTCTCGCAAATCTTTGATAACATTATAAAAAATCTTCCACACTCAAATCGTGATCCACTAAGCTATACATATACACACATTTCAATTTAATGAAGTTACTTACAACAATATAGGGACATAATATCAAATCTAAAGAATAGTCCTAGCAAAGATTGCTTTGAATTTAATACCAAAATAACTAAAACATTAAAATATATAATTACTTACCCATTAACAAAAATCATCAGTAAGTGTATTAAAGCAGGTATTTTTCTAGATTGTCTAAAGGTGGCTTGTGTTGTGCCAGTATATAAGAGGGCAGATTGTGAGGATGTCTCCAACTATAGGCCTATATCAATTGTGCCCCTGTTTGGTAAAATTTTCGAAAGTGCTTTAAAGAAGCAAATGTGTGATCACCTTGAAACTCATCAGTTATTTAACCCGTGTCAGTTTGGCTTCCGTTCTAGCATGTCAACAACTGTGGCTATCAGCCAACTTATGACTTTCATACAGGAGTGTTTTGATGGAAAACTGTATGCTCGGGCCTCCTTCTTTGACTTAACAAAGTCCTTTGACTGCGTGTCTCACAAACTACTGATAGATAAGCTTCTTGAATATAACTTTAGTAAAAAACAGCATTGATCTAATAAAATCGTACCTGTCCAATCGATGGAAATATGTAACATATGGTGGGGCTACTTCAAGTAGGAAGCCAGTTGTACATGGGCTGCCACAGAGCTCTGTCCTTGGCCCAATTTTATTTTTACTGTATGTTAATGACATTCCATCGTGTGTATCGCTGACCAGCACGAAGATTGTATTGTTTGCAGATGATTGAGAGGGCTGATAGTTTGACTGACCTTGATCGGCAGACCAAAATTGTGCAGTCCGATGTGCAACATTGGTTTTTGTCGATTGGGTTGAGCATAAATAATAATATAATAATAATAATAATGCTGTTTATTTGTATCTGATAATATACATGACATGGAAAAGAAAACAATATCATGTTCAGTAAAATAAAAAATAAAACAAACTCATCTAACACAATCAAAACATGCCTAAAATACAATACACTGGTATATAAGTATGGAACATTGATACAAATACGCAAACAAACAGAAATGATACCTGTAGGAGCAAAATGCTGTGCACAGGCGTTCACTACAATCAAATAATTAATCTCAAGTTCACATACAAAAGAGAATCGGAGCACAACCAAAACAAAAAAAAACAAAATATAAAACAATCAAATACCTAGCGTTCTGCTAATTTCTGATATTTACAATGGAGTTAAGGTCTTGTCTACTCGCTTGTAAGATGAAAAGTTTCAGTTTTTTCTTAATCAATGGTACGGAATTACAAGTGGTTATAACTAATTTTAGTTCATCCGGTAAGTAATTGTATACTCTGGTGATAAGGTATGCGTAATTTCTCTGTCCTACCGTTTTTTTCACTTTGTTAGTTTGAGATGAAGCACTGGATTTTTGTCGCGTATTATAGTTATGGCTAATGATAGTTATATCCGATTGGTTACGATATAAGTATAGTGCAATATTGTAGAGAAATAATTGTCGCAAATCGAGGAATTTACTATCCTTAAATAATAGATCTGAGGGGTATCGGTTGCTTTTCTTGTATATGATTTTTATAACTTTCTTTTGAGCAGTTTCCATATTACGCAAATGTATGTCAGTAGCACCACCCCATCCAATAATTCCATACTGAAGACGAGACTCCACCAACGCGTAATATAAAATTCTTTATCTAAGAAGGTTGAAAAAAATTTAAATTTATGAAACAGGGACCGTATTGTGCCCACAACATTCTCGATATGGTAGTTCCATCTCATATGCTGATCTATTGTTATTCCCAGATACCTCATATGAGAAACCGACGCTATCCGATACAGACCACCCCCATAAGTCATGCTCAGATTATTGAAGTTCGGCAACGCGTTCTTATATGAGGCAAAACCCACAAAGTTCGTCTTTTCGAAGTTTATTGTCAATTTCATACCTGTGAACCAATTCAATATCTTCTTCATTTCTCGTTCGGCCAATTTTTTAATACTTACCCAAGTTTCAGCTGTAAAGAACAGAACAGTATCGTCCGCAAAACTAACAATTTCTCCTTGTATATCGATTCCAAGCAGACCGTTCAGATATATCAAAAACAATATAGGCCCCAAAACAGTACCCTGCGGAACACCACACTCCAATAGTTGTTTACTGCTATATGAATTATTTATGTTGACAAGTTGGTAACGATTTGCAAGATAGTTTTTAAAAAGTTTATAGGGGGTACCTCTCACCCCAATATCCTCCAAAGCCTCCAAAAGCAGCACATGATCCACGGTGTCAAATGCATTGGAGAGGTCTAAAAATATGCATAGACTAGGTTTGCTATTGTCTAAGGAGGTATATATTTTTTTAACTAGATTACTAATAGCATCCTGAGTACTTTTTCCCTCCCGGAAACCGTACTGACCCTGCTCGATTAAGTCGTACTTGTCTAAATAAGTGGTAAGTCTGATCTTAATTACTTTTTCAAAAATTTTTGTTAGAGATGTGATGAGTGAGATAGGACGGTAATTTGACGGTTGAGTGGAATCTCCTTTTTTATATAGTGGCTTTACTACTGCCACCTTAAACTGGTCTGGAACTTCCCCTCCCTTAATAACATTATTGATTATATGTGCTATTTGTTTTGATATGTGACTATTAATTTTTTTCAAGGTGTCAGCGGTAATTTGATCATAACCGGGAGCTTTGTGCGACTTTAGGGAGTTTATAACATTTTCTATCTCCTGTTTGTCCGTTTCCATTAAAAAGAATGATTGACAAGTGCGTGCGTTCCGTTTTATTTTATACTCAGGGGTAGGAATTTTATCTGCCAACTTTTTTCCGACATTGATGAAAAAATTATTAAAGACATTTGCTATATTAGTATCTTCTGTGAAGAGAGATCCGTTTTCGTTTTGTATTTGGTTTACATTCCTAGATTTATGTGAATGAGTTAAGTTTTTTATGGTATTCCATAGATGTTTAGAATTCGATTTGTTTTTACTTATCTCTGTCTGGAAATATTTCATTTTAGTATTTTAATAAGACTATTTAACGATTCTTATAGTTACTATATTCTTGTTTATATAGTGTAGGATTTTCCTTAAATTTTTTATACAATTTGTCTTTGTTTCTTATTGACTTAATAATACCGCTGGTAATCCAACATTTGCGTGGAACATCTTTTCTATTTTGCTTTAAAGTTACAGTATTTTTATTAATAAGTTTGCATAAAGTAGTTATAAAATAAGACGTCATATTCTGAGTGTCTGTTAAGCTAAAGAATTCAGACCAGTCATATTCTTCTAGGTTTTTAAGTAATTTGTTATAATTGATATATCTTTTATCCTTTTCGTGTCCGTTGGAATTTCTGTCTATATACATCTCACTCAAAATCTCTATTATTGTAAGATAATGATCTGTTATGTTAGTGTGAATTATGTATGGCAAAACATCCCGATCGAGATTATCGGTACTTCTGACAAAAAAGTGGTCAATACAACTTGCAGATTCATTTTGCACACGCGTGTCCCCATTTATATAGGAAATAAAACCATTCTCTGACATTATATTAAGATGTTCATTCACAACATCATCCCTACCATTTTTTATGTCAATATTTATGTCTCCTGTTATTATATGTTTCTCCAAAGAAAAAGCGTTCCCACCCCGTTCCAGATATTCAGAGAGTTTCTGTAGAAACACGTCGACATTAGTCGAGGGAGGCCTATATATAGCGGTTAAAAGTGTATTCTTGTTTTTTTTCTTGAGCTTAATGTTAACTTCAATTGCTCGACATTCCCCCATTTGTACAATTTTGCTGGTAAAGTCGTAAGAGCTTTTAATATATATTAGTACGCCATCATTCTTATTTATAGTGCCATAGTTGTATATAATTTTAAAGTTTGGAATATTAAAAAGATCCAAATTAGCTATACTCCAAGTCTCAGTGAGAACCAATACATCGAAATCCATGTGCATTTCCCTGAGCATTACATACAGCTCATCAAAATTTCTACCAATACTTCTAATATTTTGATGCAACACCTTAAAACCAGAATTACTCCCTTTATCTTTCTTATAGCTATATATATCATCATACTGAGTAGTTTCAATCGGTAAATAATTAACATCTCTAATATATTGATCCATTTTACCGAAATACAATTTACCAAACTGCCCTAGGTTCTGAAATATTACAAATAATGTATAAATGCCTACACCTCATACAAAGAAAAAACAAAAACATACAAACATACAATATAGGATCAAACAGTTAAAAGTACAATAGTTTCAATGAGACTATCTAAGCCAGCAAATATTATTACTTTTTTGTTAAATTGTTAGAATTTGCACGCGTTGAATACGAAGTCACACGTTTTGGAGAGATAGTGATATCTGGAAGTTTACGCTTATTTTCAGCTTCCGCTATTTCTTTAGTGATTGATTCAACTTGTGTTCTTGCCTTGTATTCCGTAACTTGCCTCTGTTCTTTTTTCTGTGAACTAATTTTCGTATTTACTTCTTCTAGCGTTCTTTGTGACTGCTCTGGTTTATTCTGTGAACTTTCCCTCAAATAGGTGGACGGAGCAGTTGAAGCACCTTCTATTCGTCTTTCAGGGAGGGAAAAATTCTCACCCGTATTTGCGGAAATGGTGTTGAATTCGGTTTCAAAGTCTCTCGTAGTATATATTATTCCATCAACCAACAGTTTACTTCCCTTAAGCACGGCGTTCCTGTTCTGTGCTCTGGCCTGTTTCAGTTTATCAAGCAAAAATTTCCTCTCAGTCCTTTCTTCTAGTATCAAATCCTCGTTTATAAAGATTTTTGTCCCCTTTAGTTTACTTCTACTTCGCAATAATTCGCTTCTCTTTAAATGCGAAATCAATTCAATAAGTATAGGCCGATCTTTGTTTTGTTGCTTTCCAATTCGAAAACAGTCAGAAATATCCTCGAATTTCAAATCCACCTCCAGTTTACGTTTCGCTAGATCTGCTATTTCGTGTAACAAATTCTCATTAAGCAAACACTTTATGTGATCCAAACAGGTCTCAGATATTGATCTAGTAGGAGAGTATATAAGATTGAAAACCAAGCAAGTTCAGTATAGCTAAATATTTAGCCACATTATTGTCATTGTTATTTAAAATATTTATATTAATATCACCTAAAAGAATTTCAATATTACGAGTTGCTGCGGATTCCAAGAATGAATATAAATCATCAATAAAAGTTGTTTGTAAAATAGGCGGTGGCTTGTAGATCACAGTTAATCCAAACGATATATTATTTCTTTCAAGGATTAATCCACTCATTGTTACTTTTGAATTATATAACTGAACACTCCAGAAATCAACCTGAATTCTAACCAAGACCACAACACCATCATTTTTGTTGTTTCTTGCCTCATTATAAAAAAGTTGATACCCTGGAATATTACAATTATTGGTTGATACAAGTTGAAATGTTTCACTTAGAGCAATAACATCAAAGTTTTGTAATTTATATGATTCAATAAAAGTAAGTAAATTATCAATGTTCTTGTTTACTCCTCTTATGTTTGTGTGCATTATTTAAAAAAAAAAATATTTTTATTATTTAATAGTTTATTAACATTTTCACTGTCCACCTTACCACCATTGAAATCTTCTTCTTCATTAATGATGTCAAGTATCTCATCTTGCAAGTGATTGACCATTGATTATATTAAGTATAATCAATTTTATTTTTTCCTAATCTTACATGGAATTTTAAAGACGGACAATTCTCATCCATTGCACTGTGTTCAGTATTATACTGAAGTTTGTACTGGTTATTGGCTGTTGTACAGTTTATACATTTTTTTTGTTTGGTTTTTACATTCAGTGGTGTTGTGATCTTCAGTACAGTTGCCACATATTTGGTCTTTTGTACATTTTCCACTAAATACATACAAAATACAAATCTTGAGATAGTGAGGTCCTCGTAAACGGGTAGACGTTGCCAATCAATATAAATTTTTCCATAGTTTAAAAACTTCTGATATAAACTACCTGTGCATTCTGCATATATTGTAGAGTTGGGTTTATTTTTGGTATTTCTTATAAATGTCACCTTTAGATGTTCATCTTGATTTATCCAATTATTTTGTTTTCGTATTGTTTCTTCCAATTGGTCCATAAGCTTGTTTCCTGTATAGCCAGCAATATTTATTTTTTGAATTAATTTTGTGGGCGGTTCAATTTCATATTTTCTCCCTAATTTAAGCTCAGCTTCTTTCTTGAGTCTTTGTATTTCTTGCTCAGAGCCGCACTTCATTACAAGATTTCCTTTTTTTTGTTTCTATTATATTTCTTATCCCAATGTTTATTTTTGTTGGATTTATGTTCGTCTGAACATCCTTCCTGCTTTTCTCAATTTTTTGTGGTACCTTAGGTTTGATAACTATTGAATGTATGTCTGTTTTTATGTTGTTCTCCTTAACATTTGGCTTATTTTGTAGCACATTCGCATATGTGTTGTTAAGTTTACTATTAGATTTTAGCAAGTCAATATCCTTTTTCATATCTTCTATTAGTTTCACAATATAGGGCATTCTTGCTATCAGTTTTTTACATTCCACACCCATCATTAGTAGGACACTCTTCTGAAGTGGCATACATCTTGCTTCTGATGGAGATATTTTTGCACACTCCTTGCGTATTTTTCGCAAACATGAATCACATTTGTAGCAGTCTTCCTCACATGTTTGTTTACATTCCAAACATATATTTTCGTCGGTTTCATTCCCTTTCCTTATTTTATCTCTTTAATTACATGCACATACATGGTATCCCTTCGATTCTTATATATTTGATCCCTTATGATTGTTTAAGGGTTTTGGCGGAATTCACCGCGAATACGAGTTGTATTTTGATTATCGTTTTTTAGCCGACCCGAATCAAACGGGAAAAGTCGAGATACAGCCGTTGTCTTGCATGAGCTGCGACCACAAGTCGCGAACGGCCTTTCAAATGAAGATTCACAGGTTATTCGACCACCATCCCAAGAGTCAAAAGGTGTTCGCCTGTCCGGCGCCGAATTGTTCCGTCATCGGCAAGTACAAGCATCAGCTGAAAAGACACTTGAGGCTGGTGCATAAGTTGGGAGATGAGCATTTCCGTAAGTATCTGAAGCTCACGGGTTCAAATTATCGATTCATTTAACGTTCCTTATAATTTTACAAGCAAATAGGTTTAATTTATCATGTATTAAAATGTGTGAAAAGCACACTCCTCAGGTTTTTTCATATAAACGATTTCCTTTCAATAAAACAGTATGGATTTTTGAGTGGTTCTGGGTCTACTGATGCGCTCTATGAATTTATCAAACAAATTACAGATATCTTAGATATCTTGTAATTGTGTGTTTATTTGTAGTAGATTGTCGGGAGTTAGAACAAAAAACTCAAGAGTCCGATACATTGTGTGACGACGACACCGAGGATCCCGTAGAGGACCCGGAAAGCCTGGAAGGTATAGAAGAAGTAAACATAGTGGAATGCGAGTATGCAGATGAAGCACAGGGAGATTGGCCTAAAAAGGCAAGGTATGGATAAACAAATGCCACTTATTTCATGGTACCGTGTTGTAATTTACAGAGCTATAATCAACATATAGACAATACTTTCTCTGAATTTCCTAAGATGCTTTATTTCGGTCAGCGAAATATTGATAAATCGTTGCATACATAAATGAATCCTATTATATTAAGCTGCGATTATCTCATAGTATGTTATTGAAGTAGCTTTTAGTAGCCACAACTTATATTTTCGTTTTATCCTAAGCTACGACTGCTACTACTGCGATTTCACCTCGTATTACAAGGCGAGCATGTTTCGCCATCATAACACCATTCACCCTAGAGAGGAATGCGACTACTGCGGCACGATTTTACGGGGAGAATTTCAGAAGTTTTGGCACAAGTACAGCTTTCACAGGTAAAATATTAACGTGTTACTACCGTATAATGTTCACATAATTATCGTATTTATTTACAGGGACACTACCGAAATTAATGAGTGGCGCTTGAGTTGCAATCTTTGCTCCTACGAAGGTTTGACCAGAAACAGTTACAGACACGGAGCGACCCACGAATGTCCCGTAGTAACGTTTCGAACGTTTTGCCGGAAAATACCGAAGGGCTGCGTCACATTTCGCTACGTCGGGAATGAACACGGTGGCCTGAAGAGTGGAGAGATAGAAGAGCCATCCCACACGACCGATAACGTCGAAGGTAATCCTATATAAAGTGTCCAAGATTGTTGCAATTTTTGAAAATAAGACACATTCTTACAAGAATAGGGGAAATACTTTGGAATGGTTCAAGTCTTACTTGACGGACAGCTGATATATGGGGTGCTACAGGGGACAGTTTTAGTTCCGATCTTATTTTTATTATATATTACTGACTTGGCTTGTTTAGTTTACTCTCTCTGCCGATGGCAAAATTCAGTGGCCTGTATGCACTGTATTTTGGACAATTAGAGCATGTTTTGAGTTTTTGAATGAGCTTTATTTCACATATTTTTTCTTAATTTCCAGCAGAAAACAAGGACGAAAGTCAGGTCGAGTCCTGCATAGCGCCTAGCGCCATAAAAGTGCTGGACTGGACAAAGTCAGACGAGGAAGACACCGTAGCAAAAACGCTGCGGCAATTAGGAAAAGAGGAAGTTATTACCATAGAGTTTGCTGACAGTGACAACGATGATAATGAGTAAGTCTAAGTAGTATTATCTAGCAAGAATGTTCCTTACATGATACTAGGTCTATGCCGATCCCAGAAACGATGATTTGTTGATGTTATTTCCATACGATAACATTTTCTTTGGCTATAATTATTAAAATTGCTTTATTTTAGTGAGCCCGAGACGGAGGCACCCGACCAAAACGATCTTCTGATAGTAAAATCGGAATTCCCAATCCTAGCTTGCCAAGAGTGCACCTACGAGACTGAAGACTCGGCTTTATTGAATTTACATAAATTGCTGATACACGGACCGTGGAAAACGGACAATGCCAAAGAGTACCAATGTCCCGAAGCGGGATGCGATTTTAATTCGATATACAGAGCGAATTTGAAGCGGCATCTGTTACACGTCCACGCATATAAACCGAGCGATTTGTTCGTTGTCGATGAGACGCCCGATACTTCGACAAGTAAAACAGATGGTCAAAAGAAGGATTATCCTCGTGTTCTAGGTAATTTCATTGTTCCAATTATTAGTATAATTAGCTGCAGCAGGGTATATATTGGGCTAATTTTTGAAAAATTTTCATTTTGACATGCGTATTTAGGTACAATTTTTCTGTACCTAAATATTGCAAAAAACAGGATTTTTTGTAAAAAAAATTTTTTCGCCACACTGTATAAATTTTTAAAAATTTTATTTCTACGTAGGTAACATGTTAATGGATCCTTCTAATCGTTTCAGTAATAAAATCGAAAAAAAAAATTGAAAATTATTTTTTGAAAAATTTTAATTTTGACGTGGGTATTTTTGGAAGGGGTATTTGGGGACAGGGAGTTCGATTTTGTCATTTAAAAAATTTTACGATTTTTCTGTACCGAAATATTGCGAAAAGAGTAGAATTTTTTTTTAAATTAATTTTTTTACCACCCTGTATATGATTTTAAAAAAATTATTTGTACGTTGGTAACATGTAAGTGGATCGCTTTAACCGTGTCCGACATGACTTGGCAATAACCTGTCAATGTGTCGCGTGTTGTTTGCTCCGTGTTTTTGAGTAAGTTCGACTAGTTTTACGATTTTTTCACCTGTGATTGTGATTGTACTGGAGGGATCGTTTGTTCCTCCTTCTGTTAAATGCAAAGTCTTTTGGTGAAAGGCTGTAACACTTCGTAAATTTATCAAAGACCGAAGCATTTCTCCAGGAGAAATTGTGTCCTGTTGTCAGTGTTGCCGCGACGCGAAAATAGAATTGACTTTATGGCAATAGATTTTGTTTTTATGATAAGTAAGTTATATAACCCTAGATCATACATACTTATGTATGATCTAGGTATATTAGCTACTGAATATAAAGCGGCTAATTGTAGTTCCTACTCGTAGCTCCAGGAATATTGCTTCTATTCGCGCCATGTTTTCGCGATGTAATCAGCTTGTCTCAAGAGCCCTCGTGGTCGAGGGGTCTAGATGGTTGGGTCTCAATCCGGCGGCCCGGGTTCAAATCCCGTTGCTTTTTTTTATTTTTTCTTGATTTTGGGTTAGTTTTGGTTAGCACCTGATTAGTTTCCTTTTCTTGAGCCTCCGTAGCGAGCGAAGGGCCGTGCGAAAAGTGCTTTGGTTTGGCAACGGCGTATTCCAGGAGCTACGACTAGGGGCTACAATTAGCCGCGTCTACTAACCGCTAATCTATAAATCAACCTAGTTTGACGTTTGATATTGAAGTTTGAGGTTTTGGCACACACATTATGATGACAGCGTTTTGACTTTCGACATTTCGGTAATTTACTACTGGGATTGGTGGAACTTTTGGTTAAGATTCTGTTTGGGTTACCAACCAGGAATTAAAACGTTTTTAACGAATAAAACTAAAAACATGACAGTTTACGAGACCCTTGCTAAAACCCCAAATGTAATAGATTTTCTCACTTGGTAATAGCGTAATAAAAAGTATTGAACTGTAATAGATTCTATTACGGTCATAATAGGGATGGCAACACTGCCTGTTGTTTTATCTTTCTCTTCTGTCCTTGGGCTCCGAGGTATCAACTGTGCCGCTATTAGTGCCAACCGAGTTTTGGTTACTGAACTGAAGTGACCACTACACCCCCAAAATAATAACAGCCGGAAACGTTTCCACAAGTCTCAAACATGAGCAGCTGCAGCAGGTGTATGGGGAAGGAGAGTGACTCTTACGCACTTGTTAAGTGTGATGGTTGCGACAGCCTGTTGTGTGCAAACTGTTTGGGGCTTTCTGCTTCTGAACAGCGGGGACTGGCGGTGAAGAAAAGATCACCCTGTATTAGTTACCACTGCACCGAGTGCACCCGTTCGAAGCCAAATGACGCCAAAAACGATACCTTTTCAGCTTTACAAAACGCTCCAGGGCGATCCAGGGTGGTTTCGGCGAAGTTAAAGAGCTGCTAACCCAGGATCGAGCGAACGGTAGCAACGCCTTGAAAGCTACAGATAGATCTCTGGGAGTGGTGTCTAGGAAAATGGACGATTTATCCACGTCAATAAGCACCTTTATGCAATCAAATACACCTACTTCAGTCGAGGGCGCCATGTCTGGGGACGGACACACAACGGAGGGAAGTGAGTTAGCGAGGCTGGAGTGCGCTTGAGATTCTAACCACCAAGTACGAAGCACAGCAAACCGAAATGCTTATTCTTAAGGCAGACGTAGCCGAACTGTCCATGAAATTGAACTTATTATCATCAAGCAAACTACCTGTTCAAGTGCCTCTCGCTCATACTCCAACTGCGCCATCCCAGTCTGCAGTTCAGACGCCTAAACCCCAGCTCGAACAGCTCATCTGTGCGGTTACCTATCAGGGCGTCACAGTCAAGGAGTGGCATCTACGCAGCAGACATCCATCTTTATGTCAAGAATTTCTCTGGAAGTGAACGAATCAGATCTTGTCGAATATTTGGAAACAATTTTGGCCCTGACATAAGACTTGGGGTAGAAAAGATATGTGAAGTCCGGCGAGTACAGATCTTTTAAGGTCAATGCCAACAAGGAACTTGAAGACAGATTACTCAACCCGAATAATTGGCCGGAGAATATTTTAATCAAGAAGTTTTTTCGCCTCCACGAACCACGAGGTAACAACACGCATCGGAACCAATCCCGGAAATTTGGCAACAGAACCTCAGCAGGCTGGTGAAAGTCTTACCCAAATAACAAGTAATACTAGAGCTCGGCTGGTAAACCTAAACGCGAGAAGTCTTCGCCTGAAATCCTCAGAACTCGAGCTCTTTCTACATTATGGGGGATACCCAGAAGTGTTGTGTGTTACGGAGACATGGTTGTCAAATAATGAAGCCTCTTGCTTTAAAATAAACAATTATGACCTAGCATCATACTACTGCAGACAGGACTCACGCGCGGTTGGCGTGGCTGTACTGATGCGTGACAATTTTGCTAACTTCAACCCCGTTGTTTTGGATGATGTTCCGGCAATTGAAAAAAAAAATTGGGTACACCGCAGCACTGTTGCAAACTTCGACCGACACACAAATTTTAGTTTGTTGAGCCCCTGGAACTGACCTTGATGAATTTTATATGGCCTTGGACAAAATGTTAGTTCATTTCTGTAAGCGTAATGTATTTTTATTTATTTGTGGTGATTTTAAGTGTAATAGTCATTAAAACAATTTCCAGCTCATATGGACTTGTGCAATCGTTTTTTGAAACTTCTGGAGTCACAGTTCAGTACTGCAGCTGGATCGATAATGTATTTACAAATGCACCTTTTACCATGGCTATAACCCTAGATTTAATTTTCTCTAACCACAGAGCCCAGGTTTTGTACTTTGAACCCGGTGAGTGGGCTGACAGCACAGCGCCTCCCTCTAAGAAGGGATTTTTTTCTCGAGAAAATAAAAATAACTTTATTTACTTGCTTTCAAAAGAACAGTGGCTACCTAAATTGCATCAACTAGATCTAGAGGGTAAATTCACTTCCTTTTTTTTCAACCTTTTACAGTTTGTTTGACATGTCATTTCCATATCAAAACAAACGAAATATATCCACAAGGGGTAAACGTAATCCTTGGATAACTCCTGAACTTATCAGTGAGGGTGTTGCGCTGAGGCAGCTTCACAGACGAGTAAGATACTCAAATAATAATGAAAACCTTAAAGTCCTTTACAAGGACAGCAAGGTCGCAAAGAAGGCTTATTACTCTAATGAACTGCTAACTTCACCTAATATTAGTAAAAGTGCGTGGGACATTATAAACTCACTCACTCACTAGCATAAAACTTAAAAAAAAATCAATTCCCCATCGTATTGTGCACTGTGGCAAGGAAGTGACGGGACAGGATGAGATCGCTGATGTCTTCAACACCTTCTTCATCGAATCGGTGGACCTACTCTTGAATGGTGCAAAGCGTGATGTGAGTAGTACAGAGCGAAGTGGTAGCACAACCTTACAGTGCCAACTGCCATACGATTTTTTGACACCTCTAACCGAGAATGAAGTTTTGACTATTCTCAGGTCTGTGGCCATTAAGAGGTCTTGCGGTGTCGACGAGGTTCCCTGCAACCTAATGAGTTATTGTGCGGGAGAGATTCTGGCTCATCTGACCTACCTTATAAATTGTTCCTTTGAACATGGCTACTTCCCGGATGTCTTGAAAAGGGCGATCATAGTACCAGTTTATAAGAAGGGGGACCCGACTGCGGTGGAGAATTACAGGCCGATCGCCCTGCTGTCCGTGTTCTCGAAGGTCTTCGAGAGGGCTTTTCGGGGAAGATTGGTGGGTTTTTTAGATTCCTTCCGCATATTGACCTGCAGGCAGTTCGGGGTCAGAGTTGGACGATCAACTACTGGCGCCATGTTATCATTTTACCTGAAGATCCTGGGTAATTTCAACGGGGGGCCGAAATCGGTTGGGATTTTCTATGACTTCACAAAGGCCTTCGATACCATAAATCATGCGACACCATTGAATAAACTGGCGTATTATGGAATTAGGGGGCCGGCATATGACTGGATAAAGACCTACCTGTCCGGCAGGAGTCAAGCCGTGAAATTGTTGGGTGATGGTGGACTGACTGTGTCTGATTGGGCAAATGTTAGCACGGGCGTTCCCCAGGACAGTGTACTGAGGCCTATCTTGTTTCTTATGTTTATAAACGACCTACCTCTCGTGACCGGCGATAGTTATATCTCTTTTCGCGGATGACACGTCGGCAGTTGTCGAGGGGAGTGATTATGAGAATCTTTACACCAAGGCAAACAGGTGTGTGAGAGATATTGCTGCGTGGTGCGTGGGAAATGGCTTTTGCCTGAATACCGCGAAAACTAACTTTCTTGTTTTCACCCCTATCAGGGTGACCCAGGACAGGAGTCTGCTTGTCAGGGACGGGTCATCAAATCTTGTTCAGCGTGAGGACGTAACCTTCTTGGGCATTGCAGTTGACTCTCATCTTTCATGGACTGGTCAAATCCATAACACCTGTAATAAACTGTCATCCAGGCACTATGCTGTACTGCAGCTGAGAGATTTTGTGGTGGAGAAACCTATCCTTAAAATGTTCTATTAAGGTACCGTTCAATCGGTCTTGTCTTATAGACTGTTGGCATGCGGTAACTCTAATAACATAAATAAAGTTTTGATAAGCCAAAAGAGAGCCTCCTGTCGCCAAACTTTTAAATCAGAACGAATTCTCACCGTTATTGGTTTATACATTTTTGAATGTGCTTGTTATGTATTTAAACATCTCAATGAATTCCCGAAGTGCGGAGTTATTAATCGTTACATGACAAGAAATACTGAAAGGCTTTTCATTCCTGGTGCTCGGTTGACCCAGGTGCAGGAGAGATCTGGGATCACTTCCCTTAAAATTTATAACCACCTGCCTTTAAATATTAAGGATATTCGGATTCTCCACCTCTATAAGAGTAAACTTAAGTCCATATTAGCTGAGAACCCCTTTTATTCATTGACTGATTTTTTTTTCACATGCTTTTAATTAATTGAATTTTGCTTAGTAGCAGTGTTTAGATTTTAATCATCTTGTTTTTAATGTATTTTTAACTTTGTATTTGACAATTGCAACATATGTGATCATGTCAATGGAAGTAACTGAATAAATAAATAAATAAATAAAAATAAATAATAAAAACGAAAAATACATTTTCAAAAATATTTTCCAAAAAAATTAAATTTTGACGAGGGTACCCTAGACAGAGGTATTTGGGGGCGGGGAGTTCGATTTTCGCATCTAAAAAATTTGACGATTTTTCTGTTCCGAAATATTTTGAAAAAATGTATTTCTAATTTTATTTATAGACAATATATCCCTTTGAAGTTGTTAAAAAGTGAAGTACTGCTCTTTTTAGTTTTAAATAAACTATTGTTCATCGCCGATCGGATTCCCATGTGGGTCCTCCTCTTCTTTTCAACTTCTTTATTAATGATATTTATGGAATAATTAAATTTTGCCTATTTTTGTTATTTGCCGATGATATGAAACTATACTTAAGAATTTCAAACTTATCTGATTGCTTTAGGATTCAGGAGGACCTTAATTCACTCCGGTGCATCTCAATAAAGATAAATGTTTTGTTGTTTCCTTTGCTAAATCTAAAACTGTTTTTGCATTTGACTATCATATTGAGCAAAGGTTCTTTCGAGGGTGACTGAAATTAGGGATTTGGGTGTGCTGTTTGACAGCTCACTGACCTTCATTCCCCACATTAATAACATTTCAAATAATATTTCCAGGAACTCTCGAGAATTTTCTGTATCTGCATTTAAAGTTCGGTACCTGACTCTTGTTCGTAGTATCTTGTCTTATTCTTCCATAGTATGGTGTGCTTATTATTTGAACCACATTCACAGTTTTGAAATAGTTCAAGATAGGTTTCTGAGAACCTGTGCTTAGAGGCAGAACTTGCAAAATTTGTCCATAGCAGAACTTCGGTCAGGGTTGGATACGATTTCTCTTGAGGATTATAGAACTAGGTGTGATTTGCGTTTTCTTTATAAACTTTTTAATGGTAGTATTGATTGTCCTGAATTATTAAGTAAATTTTAGATGCAATATCAGATTTCTCAGAGAGATGCCACTATTTCTAATAAAGCAACACCACACAAACTATGGTAAATATTCACCTATAAATAGGTTTCACCATCTGCTCGGAAATGAGTATAATTGTCATTATGATATAATAGATATAAGTTCTTCAGGGTTTAAGCGGTGTCTGACTGAGTTTATTGAATATCGATAAATCTGCATATCTTCTAATATTTCAAATTTTTCTTAATACATATCTTGTCATTTTCTATGTAAGTTCTTAATTTATTGTGAATGTAGAATCATGGAACTTATTTAATTTGTTATTTTATTTATAAGTATATTGTGTATGATTGGGCAAGTTTTGTAACCGCAATGGTATGTTCTCGGGCTATTTAGCAAAGAACTTTCACAACTTTTGTATAAAAAACTGCAACTTTAATGACTAAAAATACATGAAATTAAATAAACTGACAGGAAATACATTGTCGCACAAAGTCTTTTTAGCACTGATTGACGGGAACAAAACAGGGTTGCAGTTCTGGAGCAATGCGGTGGTACGCTTCATTCCGCCCACCTTGAATGACACGTCATTCAACATGTTACAGTCTTCATCAGATATAAAGATGAAAGGCTTTCGAGTCTAAGCATAGCCTCCATAATGGAGCACACACTACAACAGATTATTGTTACTGATTTGGCACTTAGACGTTTATGAGTCCGGAATCGGTAGAACACATACTTTCCGAACTGAACGTGTAAAACATGCCTTTGAGGTTTTAACTGTCACTACCCTTACGACTCCGTCTAACCCCGGATGAACATTCACTACTCTGCCAATTGGCCACTGCAATGGAGGAAGGTTGTCGTCTGCTAATAAGACCATTTTCCCTATGGTTAAGTTGTCTGTTGGGGAAGCGCCTTTACTTAATCGCTGCTGGACTTCTGTAAGATAGTCTTTGGACCAACGCTTCCAGAAGTGTTGTATAAGTTGGGTAAGGTGCTGGTACCTGTTCAGACGTCCAGTTTTAATGTCACACAAGTCTGGTTTCGGCACGGCAGTCAGGGAAGTTCCAATTAAAAGATGGCCGGGGGTCAACGGATTCAAATCATCAGGATCGGTCGATAATGGGGACAATGGTCAGGAGTTCAAACAGGCCTCTACTTGCATTATAATAGTGTTAAACTCCTCGTAGGTCAGGGTTGCCTTCCCGATTACTCGACGCAAGTGATATTTTACCGCTTTGACTGCTGACTCCCATATTCCTCCGAAGTGCGGAGAACGCGGCGGAATAAAGTGCCAGGTTATGGATTCCACAGCAAAAAAGTCAGCGAACACGTTTTGATTTTTACTTTGGTTAAAGAACGTAGTAAGTTTGTGACTGGCACCTACAAAATTGGTGCCATTGTCTGAATAGATATGCAGACATTTACCTCTTCGCGATATAAAGCGCTTGGATGCATTAAGAAATGCGTTAGTTGAGAGATCAACCACCAATTCCAGATGTAGAGCCTTCGTACATAAGCAAATGAAAACACATAAGTATGCTTTAACGAGCTGCTTACGTCGTGCTAACCTTACCTTAATATAGAACGGACCGGCATAGTCTACGGCACAGTTTAAGAAGAGCCTGGGCGGAGTCACTCTTTTATTTGGTAATTGACCTAGTAATGTATTAACAGTAGTGGGTTTAACTCTAAAACACACCACACATTCTTTGAGCACCTTACGAACCTCGTTTCTTCCCGCGATTGGCCAAAAGCGTGTGCGAATGTGCGCTAGCAACGCCTGAGGCCTCGCGTGTAGAAGTTTGCGATGCTCATAAGTGATTATGAGCTTCGTGAGCACATGACCCTTGGGTAAATTATGGGATGCTTAAAATAATAATCCAGATTGGATCTCTTTAACCTACCGCCCACCCTGAGCAGTCCATCGTCGTCTAAAAAGGGATTTATTTTTTTAAGTTTACTTTTCTTGTTAACCACAGTCCCGTTTAATAACGACCTCTTCTCTTCAGAAAAGCTTTGAGATTCAGCCAGCATGAGTAGCCGTTTCATAGATAACTCAAGTTCTTGACAGGTTAGTGGGCCATATTGAGGCAGCCCTGTTAAGGCATTGTTTTTAAATCGTAACATATGTGCAACTACTCTCTGGAGCCTTAAAAATGAAGAGAATTTAACAAACAACGATAAGAAGTCGGGTTCGGTAGCAACCATAATTTTTCTGGTCGTTTTTCTTTCAGGGGTGTCTGCAATTTTTATTGGCATGCTAACTGGCCACTCGTTGGAGTTATATTCTAGCCAGATAGGGCCGTGCCCCACCACAAATTGGCCGCTCTCAGTTCTGAAGGGTTAATACCTCTGGATATGATATCCGCTGGGTTATCTTCAGAGCGAATGTGCCTCCAACTATGCTTGTCAGTCAATTCTTGGATTTCTGCGACCCGATTTCCGACAAATGTTTTCCATTTATATGGTTCATCGAGGATCCATGTGAGCGTTATGCTAGAATCACACCAAAAGAATAACTGATCAATGTGCAGGTTCAGTGACTTTATAGCGACACTGCTTAATCTTGACGCTAGCAAAGCACCGCAAAGTTCTAAGCGAGGTAATGATAGGACCTTAAGCGGTGCTACTCTTGATTTAGCACATAGCAAGTTCGTGGAGATAATCTCTTGGGTATTCACGGATCTAACATAAATGCAGGCTCCATAAGAAGTTTCAGAAGCGTCACAGAATGTATGCAATTCGATTCTGATCGGATTCCCGCTGATAACATGACGAGGTACTAAAATATTTTCCAGTGATTGCATTTGCTCCTGGTACATTTTCCAGCTGGTATATCTAGAGATAACTGCCATAGTTGTTGTAGCAGTATTTTTGCCTTAATTATTATCGGACCAATCAATCCAAGAGGGTCAAATATTTTGGATATGGACGATAAAATTGTTCTTTTCGTTACATATTTAGGTGTCACACAAATCACTTGCAAATTGTATAGAAAGTAGTCATTCTGACTATTCCAGACTAATCCCAAAGTCTTGGATTCCTTATTTTCAGAAAATTCCAAGTTTCCAGTGTACGCATTCCCTCGAATTATAGAATTATGGTTTGACCTCCATTTCCGAAGTTCAAATTGACCTTGGGACAAGACCTTTGTAACTTCCCTCCATATCTGTAATGCACCCTCAAGTGTATCGGCGCCTGAGATGAGGTCGTCAACGTAAAAATTTTGTTTAATTAATTTGCTTGCCTCGTGCTTCCTGGATATATTTTCTTCAGCCAATTGATGCAAATATCTGACTGCTAAAAATGGAGCACAAGAAGTTCCATAGGTGACAGTATTTAGAGTAAAGGTTGCTAATGGCTGACTATCATCACTTCTCCACAAGATAGCTTGAAGGTGCCGTTGATTACTTTCCACGTTTATTTGTCGGTACATCTTTGCGCAATCTGCAGTTATTGCATATTGGTGTCTCCTAAATCTGAGAAGGATCGAAAACAGATCCTGCTGAATGGTTGGTCCAGTCATTAGCACGTCATTCAAGGACATTCCCGACTCCGTCTTGGCAGATGCGTCGAACACAACTCTTACTTTAGTGGTTGACGAAGATTCTTTAAACACACAAGTATGTGGCAGATAGTTCACCCCAGGTGAGTCAGAATCCACCCTGGACATATGACCAAGGGGTTGGGTTATTGAGTTTTCAAACTGGTGTTATTGCGCAACCTTTTTTCTAGAGCATTAAATCTTTTTAGCGCAATTTGCCTAGACTCACCCAATGTTGTGGTGGCATGTTTCAACGGAAGCTGAACCGAAAATCTTCCATTTGCCTCACGTGTATGAGTGGATACAAAGTTTGCCTCACAAGCCTTTTGCTCTGAAGACCACAATGGTCTCGACTCGCAGTGTTCAATCTGCCAGAAGCTTTCAAGTTGTTTTTGCAGATCCATGTTTACACAAAGGTGACACGATGTCTTACTAGAATTATTGCCCGTAATAGCAACTTGACCTGACAGAATCCATCCCAATTTGGTCTTTTGTGCTACTATTTGGGTATTGGATAGCTTGATTTGTCCAATGCAGAGTAGATTCCAGAAAATGGATGCACCCACCAGGGCATCAACCTCTGATGGCACATTGCACATGGATCTGCTAAGTTAATATTTGTAGGTATTTGAATATTTGACAAGTTAATGTGATTTATGGGCAAGTTGTCAGTTATCTGATTAACAACAAGAAACGAGAGATCAGCTTTAAAATTGTTATAAACTGATTTGATTGTTGTTTGTGTTTTTTTGTGAAACATTTGTACAAGCTTGACTCAAAGCGGAAATAGGAATATTTACTGCTTGTTTGGGTAATTTAAGACGTTCGCATAGCTCTTTCGTAATGAAATTGCTTTGCGAGCCTGAGTCCAGCAGGACTTTGCATTTATGCAGGTTACCAGCAGAATCGCAAATGAATACGAACAGCACTTGGTCATCTTTGAAAGTAGTATGAACAGACACTGACTTACTTTGACTTGATATATTTTCCACGCACTGTTCCCCAGCATCTTCACTGTTATCAAAATGCAGTAATAAGTGGTGCTTTTTATTACAAACTACATTTATTGTCCACCGTACATGATTGGTAAGAGTGACCTCCGCTCAAGCAATTCGCGCATAGTTTAAGTTTTTTAACTTCGAGGTACCGCGACTTCGGTGATAAGCTTAAAAACGAGCTTACAAATTTGTTACATGTGGAGATCTTATGAGTCTGCTTACAAATAAGACACACTTTCACAGAAACATAATTATATAACTGCTCCTTATTGGCATCACGTTTGACATTTCTGGGAAACTGCGGAGGAGATGGTTTTGCATCATGTTTTTTATAGCTTATTGTCTGAAGCAGATTATACCGTTTATTTAAAAAATCTGTAAAATTTTTCATGGTGGGGGTATGGTTCAGAAAAGGTTTCCCATTCTCTTCGAGTATTGTCTAATTTAGAACAAATTAAATATATAAGCATATAAGCATGGTGTCCCATTTGTCAACAGGCTCTTTTAAGGTTTCTAAAGCTCGTAAATGCTTATTAAAATTGTCTAGTAACTGCCGTAGACCTATGTGAGACTCCATATTCAAAGAAGACAGCTCGAAAATTGCTCTGACATGATTGTGAATAGTAAGACGACGGTTATCGTATCTGTCTTGAAGCAATTTCCAAGCTACTGGGTAATTTTGTGAAGTGGTCTCAATGCCTGATATAACATGAGCCGCTTCACCTTTCAAAGCACTACGGAGATAATGGAAACGTTCAATGTTAGTTAAGGTAGCATTATTATTAATCAAGGCATTAAAAGAATCATGAAAAGTCATAAATTCGTCATAATTGCCGGTAAAAACTGGTAAATCTATTTTGGGAAATTTTACACCTGGAATTGAGGATGGACCAACATTTTGAGTAGGCTGCGCTGAGGTTAAACTCGGTGAATTTGACTCTAAAATAATACTAGCTTTTGAAACTACACGATAGTACGAGTCTTCAAAAGCAGCACGTTCCTCACTGTTGGTGTCTCCCTCATCACTCTCTTCAAGCATTTCTATTTGCACTTGGAGATCATCAAAATCATACCATAATTTTTGCCATTGCTCTAATCTTGTCTCTAATTGGACACAATCACCGTTAAAATTAGTAACAAATGTATCAAATCGTGGTAGCGGACCCTTAAAACTGGCTCGTTTTCTTTTAAAGGTTTGTAATTGTGTATTCGGCATTTTTAAATTAATTTATTAAATTGACTGATAGATGCATAAACTATTAATTACGAGTAACCGATCAAGCAACAAGTACCTTATACTATAGTGCAAACAGAAACCTATCGAAGCAAAGGATATATCGAAGTAAATAGGGAATTATACGACCTGGTGCAGTACAGCTTCTCGGGGACGTTTTCCTCCAATCGGGGTACAAAAACAACCTTCTGTGCACAAGCGTAATCAGCGAGGTCCAATTCCAATACAACCAAACGGAGTATTTCTTCTCTCCGCGCGTGCGACCACTGTCTTTTGTTGACACGGCACTCTAGATGTTCTCTGCTCTAGCCTTGCGACTGCAATCTATCGCGCTCTCTCGACAACACAGTGTTCATTCGTCGCGCCTTGATCGACGTGCCTTGATACGAGATTAGCTGCTGTATGAGACGAGGATTGAATATGGGCAATATGGCTACGGGCCGTGATTGACAAAATCGACAGAAAACTCGCACTAACTATTTAATTTATGTTCAATATTCGGACCGAAGGACCAATGTAACCGCAATGGTATGTTCTCGGGCTATTTAGCAAAGAACTTTCACAACTTTTGTATAAAAAACTGCAACTTTAATGACTAAAAATACATGAAATTAAATAAACTAACAGGAAATACATTAAGTCGCACAAAGTCTTTTTAGCACTGATTGACGGGAACAAAACAGGGTTGCAGTTCTGGAGCAATGCGGTGTTGCCGGTACGCTTCAAGTTTTGTTTACTTAATTACCTAAAGTATATGATTTTCTGATTGTTATGGTTTGGTTATTGATTTTGTTGTAATTTTGTTAATGGGGACATCCCGCAAATAAATAAATGAAAGCTGAAATTTCAGGAATGCAAAGGGATCGCCTAGGGAGATGGTCAAAGGTGACTTATCTGTCCAACAACTCGGAAACTGACCCCGAATGGGACCCGAACGCCGACCAAGACAATCAGCATTTGCAGCACGACAGCATCCTCAGTTTGTGCAAGCGAAAGTTCGTCTGTCCCAATCCGGATTGTCTTTTCAAAGCAGATAGAAAGTAAGTTGTATGGTATGGTATATGGCAGTTCATTTATGTTAGTACATAGATCAGCGAACCGTTCTAAAGCGCATTCTTTTGCACAAAAAGCAGGGAGATGGGAAGTCTTTATTCAAAAGATTAAAATATAATAATTCTACTAAATCCTTCAGTCTACATTACTACTTGCTTCCTGTCAACGTGACATTGCAAACAGTTTGTCAGTGGTAAAAGAAAGTTTTCTATTTAATTTTAAAGGAACAAACTCAAGAGACATCTCGAAGCTGTCCACAAAACCGAGGACTACAAGGTTCTGCTGGAGGAAGACATCCTGTCTATGAAGACCTTCGCGTGCACTAAATGCCACTTTCAGGCGAAGGACGAAGCCGATTTTAAAACGCATTTTCGAGCCGTTCATTTGCAATCCGGCGCGAACGGACAGGTTATGAAGACAGAATCAAAGTTAGTAGTAGTATGTTTTAATGAGATCGTAGTTTGAAACTAGTGCATATTAGAATACACACTAATTAATTATTTGATTAGGAACACGGAAGGACTGTACTATTATTGGCGCCTGAAATGTGCCTTATGTTCGTACGAAACTTCACTGAAAAAGGCGGCTCACGCACACGGTTTCCAGCATTATCGTCGGAATCGTATTCCCTTGGCGACTTTCCATAAATATTTCAAGAATCAACGACAAGGCTTCTTGAGATTCCGGTACTGCCACTCGAACCGCCATCGATGCGTCAAATGTCGATTTGTTGGTAAGTTCTTTCCCGTTCAAATAAGAATCGTTTTGTCATATTTGTAAGTAATAATTACTTTGCTTACTCTGATATTAAAATATTTTCTTAATAGGCTCAACGGCAGGGGAACTCTATAAGCACAACGTGTGGCATCATCGATCAAATGTTTTACCCGTCGACCGTTGTAAAGCTAGGCAAATGAAGCGGAAGGAAGCGATAGGACAGCGTATCGTTCAAGGCAAAAGAGTGACCACCAAAGGAACAAGAAATAATTCTAATGTTGGAAGACATAAGAAGAACAAAAATTTACCCAAAGACACCAAAAACGTTGAAACACCAAAAAAAGTGCAAAATTTAAACGACAGTAAAACGGAGCTGCAAAAACTGCTCGAAGACGATGACGTGGACGAAAAGCAAACAGGTGAATATATTTTTATTCTTTCATTTTATTAGAATTTTAAGGACTTTGACTACCAAAACATTAGGTCTCATTACAAGGAGAAATGATTTTATGGTGTGTTCCAAATTTCATTCTAGCGATTGGGATTTCAGTTATAACATTTTTATAATAATAATAATAGTAATAATATTCTTTATTGCCACAAAAAATCATATTGTACATGACACAGCAACGTCAAACAGAACTGATCTTTAAAATCATTGCAATCAAGTATATTCAAACTTTAAATAACATTTATATACATTGTAAGAATAAAATTATTAATAAATAAACAAACATACATATTACACATGTAAAACATATAGAAAATTAATAACACATATACATTTTGTTGCACTAAAACAATAGATTATAGACAACACAGACAAGCAATCTATATAATAATATTCAACAGTTACGATAATTTAAAATTGAAATTTAAAACTGTAGTAACGTTTTTCTTGTAAATATTTAAAGTGTGAGGGAGTCTCAACAACCTTGACTTCTGGGGGAAGTTGTTCATAAGCATTAATGGCTCTGTAGTAGGGACCTCTTTCATAGAAAGTGGAGTTGTGCAAAGGAATGTTCAAGTCACTCCTATTTCTTGTTTTTATATTCATAGTAGGAGCATATCCATTTGGATTATTTGTCACAAACAGCACCAATGACAGGAAGTATAAAGATGGAGCAGTCAGAATATTGAGCTTTTCAAAATAGGGTTTACAGGAAGTTCGTGGTTTGAGTTTGTAAATACATCTTATAATTCTTTTTTGCCCACCGAAAACTGTCTGCAAAAACCGAAGACCCCCCAGAACAGTATGCCATAGTTAATTATTGATTCTATAGATGCATGATAGAATATCTTAAGAGTTTCTGTGGTCACTATCTCACGAAGCCTTCGTACAATTGCACAGTTGCTACTCAATTTTGATGTTAAGACATTAACATGTTTCTTCCACTGTAAAGCAGAATCAATATAAATCCCTACAAATTTGATATGATCAACAGAAGGGATACATTTTCCACCATGTTTAACATAAAGAAATTGATTTTCTTTCGACTTATTGAAAGTAAGTAGACCAGTTTTGTATGTGTTTAATTTAAGGTTACTTTCCCCATACCAACGACCCATATCCTGGACTGCTTGCGAACATTCTCCAGACAGGTTACCCAGAGATTGGCTCGCCAAAATCAGTGATGTCTCGTCCGCATATTGACAAACCAAACCCGTCACAGAGACTATTCGCATACAGCAGGAATAAGAGCCTTGGAGTACACCCTGCTTAAGATCCACCGGTTTAGAGAAATATCTGTCCTTGTTATGCAAATTGCACACCACCTGCTGTCTATTTGAGAGATAAGATTTTAACAGATCAGCACAGATTCCTCTTATGCCATACGCTTGCAGTTTTTGTATTAGGATATTGTGGTCTATTGTGTCGAAAGCTTTTGATAAATCAAAATATAGACCGGCCACTTCTCATTCCTGTCAACATTCTGAATTATAAAGCTTTATAAATCGCGAGTTGGGTGGATTTTTTGGGTCCGAAGCCAAATTGCGTATTAGATAGGATGTTGTTTTGCTCTATAAAAGCCATTAATCTGATATAGATGGCCTTCTCAAAGATTTTAGAGAATGAAGACAGTAACGATACAGGCCGGTAATTTACAAGATGATGGGGGTCACCCTTCTTATAATATCAGTAAGTGGTTGACATATTGAGTGTGCTACATGCCTTAAAAGAAAGACAGGCACTTCGTCCAAACCTGATGACTGTTTATTTGGTAAGTTTCTTTATAATACCCAAGATCGCATGTATGTCTACTGGAGGTACAAACATGGAAGGGATTTGTCTGACATTTTCGCCACTATATGTTGAGTTATGTGTATGTTGTAAATTGCACTGATTACTGAATAAATCCGCAATTATCTTTGGGTCCTCTATTATATTCCGTTCTATAGAGTCCATACTAATTTCCAGTTTACGTAATTCATATTTATTTGTCTTCCCAAAAATGGCAGTACCCCCACCTCTAAATTCTGTCCTTGATGAATAACACACAAGTTGATAGTTTGAAAGATGAAGTTTCTTGATATCGTCTTCTCTCAATAGACATAGTATATCCGGCGAAATTTCGGAGAGTACCACTTCAAGTTCCAGCAATTTGATGTTTATACTTTATATATTCACATGCAATAAAGATACTTCACTGCATGGTGGACATGCATTTCTTACCTTATTTTGCGTATTCTCTACTCTGTGACCCTGTCCTTGTCTAAAAAATGTCTTCCCAATGAGAAGTTAAACCTTTCAAATGCTACGCCATTTTGGCCAAAAGGAGCCATCATAGACTAGGTATTTTAGTTCAGGGCTCACACCAACCATAAATCGTTTTTTACTAGTTTTTGAAACCTTCGCGTTGCACAGTTTCACAGCAACTTCTACAGGTTCGACTTTCGCATGTTTTGCAACGTACATCTGGATTATTTATTCTGTAATGGTCTCTTTTACTTTCGATTGAAATATCCATATTTTCTTTCCTGTGCTGCTTATCGACGACTTTCCAAACTCCGTGTCATTGTCAACACGTGTTCCAATTTGTATTTTTCCTTTTCTACGTTTTGTGGGCCTATTTTGCTTTTGACTTTGTTTTTGTTGATTAAAAGCATCATAACCTATTAAGTCTTCTGATTGGTTATGCTTCTCTACTTCTTTACGAGCCGACTTTTTTCTTCTTCTTTTTGGAAAAACAAAATCGTTATCATCATCGTTTGGTGTATTCGGAGTATTGCTGTCATCCGAATCCGGTTCTTCTGTGGTATCCCTTGTAATGTTTGTTGCTATATTGCGATGGGCCTTCACATAATGGCCATCATACCTGACTTCACTCTGTTGATCGTTTTGGCGCGCATTTTTGTTTTGTATATTTTTTGCAACCTCCTTATTTTCGTTTTTTCTTCCAGGTGCCTTATTTTCTCCTTTAGAAGAACGGCATTTTCTTCTAGGAGTTGATTTTTCCTTGTAATTCCTTTACCAGTAGTTTTAGCATCAATACCTCAGAATCATAGCTTGTTGTATTTGAGGTTATTTCATTTTCACAACATAACAATCTCGTAGCGTCTATCATTTTCACTTTTTCTGCGAAATCTCGTTCCGCACACGATTTGTGGAATATTTTTCCACAATTTACACATACTGTACAACTGCTTACTCGCGTTTCATGGCACTCGAAATAGACTTTTTGAGCAGCGTCGGTCGACAGCTCTTCACTCGACGCCATCTTGGAAAGGAGAACTTATTTATGATTCAGAGGCCTTCTTTGAATCAGGCCTGAAATGGGTGGATTAGTATGTCTGTGATCCTTTAGAAAGCATCATAAAGGAATGCTTTATAACACAAATTTTTCCTGCTGATCTAAAAAAAGCCAAACTTATTCCACTATACAAAAAGGGTGACCATCAGAACTACAGACCTATTTCACAGCTTCTTGCCATGTCGAAGGTCTTCGAAAAGGTAATATTTACCAGAATTTTTGATTATATCCAAATATTTAATATCCTGAATGATAGTCAAGGTGGGTTTCAGCCAAATAATTCCACCGAAAAGGCAATATTTCACGCAATCAATTTCATCACTGAACAAATTGATAAAAATAACAAGGTTGCTGGCCTGTATTTTGACATGTCGAAGGCCTTCGACACTGTAGATCATAAATTACTAATTTCAAAACTTGCAGTTTATGGTATCAAGAGTGCTGCTGCTTCTCTGTTGTAATCGTATATGCTGGAACGGCGCAGACCTTTTCTATTTCAAAGAGTGGTACAAATCATTACTTTAATAGCATTGTATTGAGACAGGGCTCCATCTTGGGGCCTCTGCTCTTCCTACTGTATGTGAATAGCCTTAGTGGCGTTTTTGGTGGGGCTTGTGTCTGCCAGTATGCTGATGACACGTCGGTCGTGCTGGTGGATACGGCCTTGCTTGGACTGTCCCATGGATGTTCACATGCAGCGGCGAGGATGAAGGATTGGTGCTCTAATAACAACCTCATCTTGAATCATGACAAGACCAGTCTAATTCTCTTAAATAAGACATCATCTAGATCTGAATCTCTGTTGGTTTACCTAAATGGTAAATCCATTCCTGCCATGGATCAGGTAAGATTTTTGGGTGTCTCCTTGGATCCGTCATTGAGCTTTGAATATCATGTTTCGGCTGTTAGGGCCAAACTCAGCAGCCTATGTTTTCTTGTTCGAAGACTGAGATCGGTGGTGACTTGGGACTCACTCAGACTGTTTTACTTTGGGCAGGTGCAGTCCGTGATTGCCTACGGGATACGCTTTTGGGGCTTCTCTAAGTCGGCTTCAAAAATCTTTATAACTCAAACACGCATTATAAGATGTGTATTTAACCTTCACCCAAGGACTTCATGTAGACCATATTTCAGTAAGTTGGACGTCCTTACAGTGTCATTTTTATACTTCAGTTCCCTGGTTTTGTTGGTTATAAGAAATTCTCAATCATTTCCCACGAATATCCAATTGTGGTCTGCGAGTATGACTATGTTGACAAGGGGTGGCACTGACCTGAGCATACCCACTCACAATTCCACCTTTTATGAAAGGGGACCTAACTACACGGCCGTAAAGGCATTTGGAGGGAGATTCAATAGATCAAAAGCATAAACAGCTTTAAAAAACACGTATCCCGGTGGCTACTTGATAAGTTTTTTTATTCCTTTGACTTTAAAATATAGTATTGTCTTGTAAGTCAGATTAATGATTGTTCTTTTGTCATACCTATTTTTCAGTTTGTTGTACATCAGCATTGTGTATTGTAATATTTTTAAAATTTTAAACATTTTAATTTTGTTTTTATTTGTATCATCATAATACAATGTAGGTGCATAATTTTGTCATATTACTTTGTGTACACAAGTATTTACTTTTTAGAAAATCTAAAGAAATATCGTTAATAAATATGTCAAACAACAAGGGTTCCAAGTGAGATCTCTGAGGTGCCCCAGAAGGCATCCCAATTTCCATTAATTAACGATCTGATAACGATGGTTTAAGTAACTGCTGATCCAAGATAGAAGCGCTCCCGTAATTCCAAGCTTTCGTAACTTTGCCAAAAGGACCCTGTGATTCACCCTGTCAAAGGCCTTAGAGAAGTCCGTGTATACAAAGTGAACCACACCGCCCCGCTCAAGTGTTCTGGAAAGAAAGTCTGTATAAATGAGTCAGTAGCTTAGTTACCAGATTTTCAAAGAGTTTTGGTATGGTGCCAAGGTTGCATATAGGTTTGTAGTTAGCAATGTTCGCTCTGTCTCCCCGCTTGTGAATTGGAATTATATATCCTATCTTCCAGTAGTCAGGAAACAAGCCAGTTTTAAGTGACCCATTAAAAATTATGAACAATGGACGAGACAATACAAAACTACATGCTCTAAGAAGAGACGGGGGGATACTGTCCGGTCCTGGACCCTTTGTAATGATTAATCTGGATGGTTCCTCATATATAGCAGAAATGGTAATGCGCCAATCACTTATAGTTAAAGATGACGCGGAAGAACCAGGACTCACAACAATTTCTTTATCAGAATACACACTCTGGGCGAATTCTGCAAACAAGTCCGCCAGATCTGGAACATCCTGAACAAAAGTATCATTATAATACATCATTGAGGGCAACTCCCTCTGTTTACGCTTTGAGTTAACGAAATTCCAACACGGCTTGATATTATTAAAGCTCACTAAAGATAGATCAGAGTCTCGCATAAAATCATTGTACCAGACCCGAGACATAGTCTTGCACTGCGACCTGAGTCTTGAAACCTCACCATAATCCTGAGGCACTCCTGACCGCTTCCACGCCTCGTGCGCTCTTTTCTTCAGAAACATCAATGATTTCAGCTCGGGAACTTTGTGCTACTCAACCTCTTTACAGGAACAAAACAGTAGACAGCGGCATTCAAAATGTCATAGAAAGTGTTAATCATCTCCGCCACAGGTTTAGACCGAAGAATCATGTCCCAGGCCTGTGCACCAATATACTGATTGAGAGATTCATAGTCAGCTGACTTAAAGTAAGAATACGAATCGCTGCTGGGAAAGGGATGGTAGCAAAGAAGGAATGTCCAGTTGACACGGAAAAACTAAAAGACACACATACAGAGATACTGTTTGTGGAAAGAACCGCAGAGGCCTTGTCACGAGGACTCCCTGAGACCAGCAATATAGGGGGGATGTGAAAACACATTAAGGAAAACATCAATACAGCTAAAGAGGAAGTACTAGGGCCGAAGCTGCAGCGTTCTAGGAAGGCCTGGTTTGACACCGAATGTCAGGAACTAAACGAACGTAAGATCAAAGCTAGACTTGAGAAGCTGCGAAATCTCACAGAGGACACATGTGCGAGATTCAACAACCTAAGAAACCAGCTGCGCAAGATGGTAAAAAAGAAGGAGAGGAAGTGAAAATGGCGCAAAAGATGGGGTACCGACCAAGAACCACAACCATGTTGAAACGAGATGATGGGTCGATCACGGCGGCAAAAGATGCCGTGCTCAGTGCTTGGAAGTCCTATTTCACCAATCTTCTGAACAAGCCAAGCCAGAATGACCATGCAAACCAACCCATTCATACAGCTGACGCCCTTGTAAATCCACCCACTCTGGACGAAACGCGTAAAGCCACAAAGAAACTTAAGAACAATAAACCAACTGGTAGGGACGGTATTCCTGCAGAGAGCTTTAAAAAAGGAAGAGATCAATTGGTGCAATTTATGCTTCAGCTGATGGTTCGTATCTGGGAGGAGACAGTAATCCCGGACGAGTGGAATGAAGGAATAATCATTCCCCTGCACAAAAAGGTTGACAAAATGGTCTGTAAGAACTATCGGGGCATTGTGCTTCCGAATAACGCATACAAAATAATGTCAAATATTGCCAGTCAGCGTATATTGATCATCAGCGAATACAAATGCGACTTTAGACAACCATTCTAACCAAACTCTATACCTTATGCTACAATAGAGGTATTTTCCCAGCCCTCTGGAAGCGCGCTAGAGTGCAACCTGTACCTAAGAAGGAAAATAAGGATGTTGCCAGTAACTACCGTCCAATATCTTTAAACACAGTATTGGCCAAGGTAATGGAAAAAGTCATTAACACCGAGATCCTGATATATCTTGAACAGAACAACATAACATCTGATAGCAATATGGGTTTAGAGCGAAGCGCTCAACAGGAGATCTGATGTCCTATGTAACACACATCTGGAATTCAACCCTGGAAAATACGGAGTCCCGAGTCGTTGCTCTTCTTGACATCTTCAAAACCTTCGACCGGGTGTGGCACCAATCACTCCTGAACATACTGTCAGCTTATGGCCTTCCACCTGCTCTACATACACTATTGTCTAATGTTCTAGATAAAAGGAGTATTCAGGTCGCTAACGATGGTGTCGCGTCCGAGGCATTTGCCATCAATACTGGTGTTCCGCAAGGTTCGGTTTTGTCTCCAACTTTGTTCCTGCTCCACATAAATAACCTACTAAAGCTTACTGAAAATGTCATTTACAGCTATGCAGACGATAGCAGCCTTGTATCATCCTTTTCTTCCGACAAACCATTATCATCGGCCACTTTGGTACAACTAAGAAGACAACATACTGACTCAATCAATCGAGACCTAAACACAATTATTGAATGGGAATCCAGCAATCTTGTAACCTTTAATGCCAAAAAGACACAGACTGCTGTGTTCTCCCGGATCAAAACTAAAGGAAACTACCTTGACATCATCATGGAGGGGGAAATCTTCTCTTCATCCTCCAATCTTTCGCTTCTTGGAATAACCGCAAGCACCAACTTTTCATGGGATGAGCATGTTCGAAGTCTCGCCAAGTGTGCCGCTCAAAAACCGGGTGTACTTTTCCGTGCCAGAAAATAGTTGCTTACACTCTATAAAGAGCAAATCAGACCTACTCAGGAGTATTGCTCTCACATTTGGAGTTCTGTTCCCAAACATACTCTAGCGCTCTTAGACTCCATCCAGAACCGAGCTGTTAGACTTATTAGCGACGAAACACTGACTCGTTCCCTTCACACCTTGGAACATTGGCGAATGGTGGAGGGTGTTCAACCGAATTGACAACTCTGATTCCCTCCAGTGCCAGCTTTGTTCGATCCACACGACGAGCTAGAAGCTCTCATCCATATGGTCTTCAACAGAGCACAAACCAGTACTAGTCTCTACCAAAATTCTTTCTTCTGGTGTGTGATGAACATCTGAAACTCTTTACCTACCGAATTGTTGCCCTGTTGGCTATAGTCTAAACTTTCCTACTTGAAGTGCCTATTAGGGTATTATAGGCAACGCCTTTGCGACTGGACTGAAGCAAAAAAAAAGTTTTTAAAATGTGTGTCTTATAAACTGAATCTGAATGTGTGGAAAACAGGAAGAAGATTTTGGACATTAAAATTCTCAATAATAAAGGAAATTCTTCGGATTTACTTCCATTAATAACTTTTAAGATTTCACCACGCCTATTAAATCATATACCGTTTAGGCACACAAGCTTTCTCCTGTGTGTCGAATGATAAGGTTAACTAAGTAATTGTTATTATTCCGATTTTAATCGTTTCGGTATTTTAGGTTATTATCGTTATATCTTAGTACATAAGTGGATGCTGTATTGGGGTCTTTTTACCTGCTTTTATCTTAAATAAATAAATAAAAATGTGGTTTCTTATGGAAATATTTTGTCCAGAAGTTACGTTATGATCACTTAGCACGCGTTTTATACTTTTACTTGTTTCAACAATTTGTTCTTTTAGGTTCATACAGTCCAGAACAGGTCATAGGAACCACATCGGAAACTCAATCCGATAATAAGAAAAGCGAACCCAAAGAAGCCTTAACAGATTCAAATTGGATCTCCGAATTGGAAGAAGAGATTCTAAACTACGATGAAACCAAAAATACCGGAGAAAACGAAATCATCCGAATAGAAGTAACCGATGACGACGGTGACGGTGAAAGAGAAGACTACACTTCCGGCGACGATGGTGAACAAGAATTCAATTTGGACCCTTTCACTGGCGAATTAGTGTTGGAAAACAACGAAAAACCAAATGCTGATAAAGATACTGTAAACAATCAGCAGCAGAAGGCTTGCCCCACCGCCTCGAGTCGCGAAAAAGCCAAATCTAAAAAGGACTGGGCTTGTGACTTGTGTGATATGTCATTGCCCGACATAAAGTCGCTTCAAAATCACATCATAAGTGATCACTTTGAAAATAACGCTAAAGCTCGAAATCCGCCAAAACCGACGAAAAAACTGACCGTTAAACAGCGCCAAGCCTACCAGGATATTCCGGGTAAAATCAGCTACAAGTGCTGGATGTGCGGAACGATTTTCTACAATCGCGTAACCCTGGTTAATCACACGTACGTTCACGCGAGAGAGGACGACAACTTCGATCTGAAAGTCAGATTTTCCAAATATAAAGGCGA
>MU186601.1:52182-87611 GCA_016904865.1 Pissodes strobi | reverse complement strand
GACGAAATACAGTGTGCGACGCGACGTTATGCAACGCCACCTAAAGGGGACGCTGCGTTATGACAATTACCCATGTCGTGGCGGTCAGCAAAGTTTTTCTAAGCGCTGTAGTGGTGTAATGGACAGAGTCTTTGCCTGTCCTGCGGGCATCTCCTTGATGCGATTCCCGTTGGCTTTTTTTTGTTCGTAACGTGGCGTTTATTGGTCTATAATATATGATTTACGAAAGAAAGTTCTTTTTCGAAAGACCAGAATATTGATACATGAGCTTGATTTTCATTTAGGTCCGGGGAAAGCACCACCTGTGACCGGTTTCGACTCTCACAAGTCTCCTCAGACAGGCTAGTGGGTACCTTTTCTGAACCTAACTTCAAACGCAAGCCCATATCAATCAGCGTCGTTCTAGACGAACGGTAAGATGTAAAACTAGTACTCCTTCTGCAGTTTACTGGTAGAAGTTTTAAAACTCTGAAGAATGTTTCGTAATACGATATTGATATGTATTGGTTCTCCTTCGCAGGCAGTAACCATATACAAAATCGATTTCGGTACTCGATAGTACCTTTTAATAAAAGTGTGGCGTTTCATGGTCTATAATATATGATTTACGAAAGAAAGTTCTTTTTCGAAAGACCAGAATATTGATTCATGAGCCTGATTTCCATTTAGGTCCGGGAAAGGCACCACCTGTGACCGGTTTCGACTTTCACAAGTCTCCTCAGACAGCCTAGTGGGTACCTTTCCCGAACCTAACTTCATACTATAAATTAAAGTTTTACTTAGTTACAAAGGAAAAAAATTAGGCATTGTCAAAAATCAAAAAACATAATTTAAAAACTATTTAAAACATCATTTGGTGTACAATTTTCTCACCGAATACTGCGCCACGTGAGGTTAAATTAAATCCCAAATTTTTTCTCGCTCAATATTCAGGAGCTCGAAAAAGTACCCGGATGTAAAGAAACCTCTTGTGCTATTAATACTAAAAAAACCAACACAGAATTTTTTTTTAAATACACCTCAAAAGCGTTTTTTTATGCATATGTGTGAATATTGAGGAAAATAATCAAAAAGGATGATATTATCTATATGATTTGCGTCTCCTGTGGTTTATACCTTCTGTTTAATTGGTGATTAACAATTTTTGTTGTAATAAAATACAAGTGACTAGACGTATAGTACTTATGCTAACCTTACAGTGAAGCATTCTGTTTGATCATAGATCTGAAAAGCGATAATGAACTGAAATATCATACCATTATCAATTAAAATAATAATAAAATGATATTAATAAAAATTATGTGACTTCTAGGTCCTATATATTCGTTTAATAAAAAAAAATCACTTTTTGCATTTATGCTGTTTCAACTGGGTGTAACAAGCCCAATATTGACTTATGATGACCGTCATCGGGCTTCCTATAAATAAGCGTGTATAAGCAAACTGGACAACAGTGAGGCTTCGTTTAATGGCATTAGTTGTTATATTTTACGTTGGGCTTCGAAAACCGTCTTTCGCCTTGCCTGTGCAAACCTTATGCATAATAGGTTATAGAATATAACGGCTTCTATTAATTATGTGATATCATTTTAAATACATTTTGCTGACATACAGGCAGCATAGGTTTTAAGTGTGGTTTTTATCATGCCGCCGTACGCCATTTCAAGATTTCAAGAGGAATACAAACGGTAAAAATGTCAAATATGTTTTTTTTTATCTAATTTGTGCTGTAATTATTTCTTGACCAAATTTAAGCATTTATTTCATTCTTTAGATTATGATAATAATATGAGGATATTTAGATTGCATAATTCGTTAATTGCGGGTTATAAGCAAAGAACAGTGGTATCGCCTAAAATTTACACCCTGTATAGAATTTTTTTTTAGTTGCCTCCTATGAAAATATTTTTACAACTTTGCTCAGTTTCGCTTGATTTTTCACCCGGCCGGCAGTCAGTAGGCCTTTCGGTACGAGTCCATACAATCGCCTGAACGCATCTCTGGTAAACACCTGACTAGAGGAAGCCACGCGAATCGATCGGACATTTACGCAGCGCATCGCTCATCTCCAGTTATCACGTGATATAAAAGAATGTGGCTGAATTACATCAAAAGATTTACCGCTGAGTGAACTTACTAGTTTGTTTATATGCTTATAGTCACTATTGGAAATGCTCCACAACTACGCAATAAAGGGTAACTCTTCCAACTTAATTAAATCGTATTTATCAGAAAGACAACAAACTGTGCATTTCCAGCAATAGGCAACAATACTTCTCGGATAGATCCGAATTGAGGCAGAGAGTACTGCAGAACTCCATACTGAGGCCTGTTTCTGTAGCATGCCAATAGTATCTGTGATGGGCAAATTCCCGGTCTGATGTGCCGTTATGTGGATGACAGTTCGACAAATTGAATACTGATAACACTGGTCTCTTAAGACTGACAAAAATAACACGCATCTGTGGATTACCGTGTGTAAATATTAATTAGAGATTAATTCCGTAAAACAACGGCCTTAATTTCTTGGGGTTTATCGCGATCATTTCTCTAGCTGGAAATATGAAATTCTATTTCAAATGGATTAATCTATCAATGACTTCGGGATAATTATATTGTGGGGTTCTAGTGCAGATGCGATTAACATCTTCATGGCGCAGAAAATAATCATCCGATGCATCCTAAATTTAGCACTTAGCTCATGTCATAGGCAACATTTTGCGAATTAGGCTTTCGGGCTGCTCTGTCTTTATACTTTCTGCCCCTGATGACGTTTATCCAATACACCAAATTTGTTCTCGATAAATTTTTACCACTAGGCAACGAATGGTTGCGACTAGCGACACTAGGGTCCATAATATATGACTATCAAGGCATATCTAATGCTTCCTGCTAATAGCATATGGGCAGAATGGCATTCCCAGTTTTTTAGTGGAAGACTGCTCCTTCGTCAAGAGCGTTCCTCTTTGTCACATTTTAACTTGCTCTTAAACACTGGCATATTTCCGGAGGCCGATGTTATTTACACCGATTTCCATAAAGTTTTGACCAAACTGATCATCACATATTACTACGGAAGGCATTCCCAGCGTTTCAATGAGAGGTTGCTTCTTTGTCAAGAGCGCTCCTCTTTGTGACATTTTAACTTGATCTTGAACACTGGCATATTTCGGAAGGCCGATGTTATTTACACCAATTTTCATAAAGCTTTTGACCAAACTGATCATCATATTACTACGGAAGGCATCTGACCAGTTCGGTTTCTCTAACAAACTTATCTTAGTATTGAAACTTTACTTCATTTATGGTTGTCAGTGTGTTGTAATCGAGGGTTTTGCATCGAACCCCTTTGTACCGACGTTGGGTGTCCTCCAGAGATCCAACCTGGGGCCGCTACAGTTCAAAATTTCTGTTAACAATTTGGTCTCTCTGATAGACTGCAGCTCTCTTGTATTTGCAGACAATCTAAATATATTTCACCACATCGACACACTCGAAGACTACGTGTTCCTTCAAGCCAATATCGATATGATCAGTTAGTGCTGCGTGACCAACAGATTTTACTTAAACATCTCCAAGTGCAACGTGGTTTCCTACTCTCGATCTAAAAGTCTAACTTGAGGGATCTTGGTGCCGTTTTTGATGTGAAATTCTGTTTCTCCTCTCACATTGGTGGCTAGCACCTCTAAAGTATTAGGTTTTATACTGAGACCCTGCAAACACTTTTCAAATGTGTCCATCCTTAAGTTCATGTATTGCACTTTTGTAAGATCAGCGTTAAACTTCTATCAAATTGTTTAGTCCCCTATATGCTACTGCCACAGTCACTCAGTGGAGTCAGTCCAGAGCAGCTTCCTGAAATAGTTAGGGTGGGGTCTGGAGCATGATCTTATCCTGACTATGATTGCAGCGTTGCCATTGGCGGTTCGTTGTGACTCTCAGTCACTATTATTTCTCCATAAGCTTGTTTCCTCAAAAGTAGACTGCCCATTTCTATGGGAGCACCTATCATTTCACGTACCATACCGCAGTGCCAGACATCAACCTACTCTTGAATTTGCGTGGTCAACTATTATGTCCCAAAGCCCCATTCACAAAATAGGCCGCATTTTCAGGGGCGTTTCCGGGGATATAAAACGTTTGGGGATATAAACTTTGTCAGTCTATCTACTGTCTTGAAGTACCTTGAGGCATCTGGTTGTCCCCTTGTTAATTAGGGTCATGTCATTTATAGGATTTTATTTACTACCGCCATGTACTTACTCATTTGATTTTTCCTATAATTGGGCCTTTGGACCTGTTGGAAATATATGGCTTTTAATATATTGCTGGTTATTTAGTTATTTATTTATTTAAAATGCAATTTTTTTTTCAATAATTTCCTGCTTGAGAATTGTTTAAATTCTCTATACTTTTATGTTGATCTGACTGCTTTTAAGCTGTTGTCGTACCATTTATTTGGCCTTTTATCATATTTACGTATAGGATCGTCCAACGAGAACTGGACAGGACCATTTTTATCTCTACTTGTACTTATTTTTGATAAAATCTAAGATAGCTATCTTAAAATTATTTTACACGTAGAATCTAAAATTTAAAAGCGGATTAACTTAAAAAAAAATAACTGACATGAAATTGTATTTATTTAAATGCGACATCTAGTGCATTCTAAACATCTAAAAATTCCTAAATAAATTAAAATATAGGTAACTTTTAAATTACATTTTCGTTTTTCAGCTTATCCTTCAAATAATATGTGAAACACTATTACCGCTCTAAACATACAATTTCGCAATATTTTTTGTCTACAGTACACTCTTTTTGCATTACCTCTTTCCTCAGATAAAAAAAAATGAGCGGGTCTGCTAGTACTCGAGACACTGATGTGTAAACATATCCTATATCGACATGCACAAATATTTGAGCAGCCCTCGTAAAATCACTGCGCATGGTTATGATGTCACAGCCGCTTGCACATTTCCGTCCCCATCCGCTTGTGCATTTCCGTCCCATTTGCCGAGATTTACCCTCATACCGCCGCGTAAGATGTTTACACATCAAAAACATTTCTCTGAATGCCAGTAATAAATACACATCAGAATATATATTACATCGCATTTGGAAATGCTTTTGAAAGGCACTTATGAAACTCGATATCCAATTTAAATAATATTTAAATAACAAAATTTCTTCTTGTTATTATTTGAATATGATAGGAGGGAGATATTAATACATACTCTACCGTGTTCTGCTCTCTAACGAAGCTTTTGAATTAATGTTTTAGTTCGAATACTTATTCTTATTTAATATTTAAATAGTATTTTGCTAACTAACATTCAATTTGATTTCCTTTGCCTGCATAAGCGCACCTTTAATAAATCGTGTTAATACTATATAGCCTTCTTGAATGCGCTGATTAATACAACAGGTTATTGAATCGAAGCATAGGATACGTGTGCCAAATATTAGAAACTAAATAAAATATGGTACTGTGTAACATAAGATAGATGATTGCGTTTTATAATAAATAATTGCTTTGATTTTTGCATTTCGGCAGGGTTAATATCTATGGTTTTAATTGACAACTAATCAACCAAACAGTAGGATCCACAATGATTAATCCTAACCTAATAGTTATCACACATTATGAAACCTGCCTTAGACGATAACGCCCTAGTATTCAGGTTTTAAATTTGGCTGAATAATTAAGTTCCCCTTATGTCATAGTTTATGCCACTGATTACCAAAGTATTTAAGTTGCCTCTTATGTGATGTATAAGGCCACTCACTAATTGGCTGGTACCTACTTTATCATAATTTAATTCATTATTTCACATTTTAAAATATTTTATGATAAAAACTATGTTCTCGTTAATTCACATAAGCTTGCAGGCTGGGACTCAGATACTCATCGGCTGCGATGCAAATGTGCACTACATAATTTGGGGAAGCACAGACAACAACAAGAGAAGTGTTTCCTAAATTATATCATGGCAAAAACTTAGACATAGTAAATGCAGGGATCAAATCAGCATTTGTTACAAGTATCAGAGAAGAGATTGTTGATGTAGCTCTGGCCTCAACTTAAATTACTTGAATAATTTTGTTACAATCTGATGAGGTTAGTTACTCGTATCACATATACGTAAAGTTCAACATTTTAGGCAATATTAATTACAAATACTTATCGAAACTCTAGGAAAGCAGACTTGGAGACGTATAGAACTGACCTGCAGTATAGACTTCTATGAACCAAAAAGACAATAGGGAATATATTACACTTAAATTTAGATGTGAAGCAATTCAATGATATTGTCAAAGAGGATTATAGAGGCGCTTCCCATCACGTGTCGCAAAGTATATTTGCTTATGGTAATCCTCTGTGCTCTTTCAGGTTGCGTAGTTCAGATCGTGATTAATAGAATAATAATTCGCTGACTTCGAAACAAATGTACGTATAATGATGCTCAGGTTTAGTATGACGTATGCACTTACGTTGATAACCAGGTTTAAATATAATATACCAGAAGAGCGTGAAGTGCATGACCATTCGTTGAGGACCGATTGGGCGCGACCTATTTCGTTCCTTTGAGGCAATTTGAGGTTTCCTTGAAAGTACTTTTATTTTATGTTGAATTTAAGAAATCTAATTCCTTTACTTTATATTGGTATGCTTAATTCGGTTTCACTTTAATTTTGGTTTACTTTACTTTGACTAACTTTGTTTACTTTTTCACTGACGTAACTTAGGGAGGTGTGAACTTGATGCCAGTAAAGCGTTTGCCCTTTAGGTACTACGAACTGGACCAAGCTGTGGTTTACTCGGTTTACACGTTATTTTATACTGAAATTTGTTGAAAGTTTACTGACTGTTTTTAAAACATGTTTAGATAATATCAAAAGCACCAAAACGGGTTAAAATGTATACGAATAGGTTACACAAATTGATGTAAGTTAAAACTAACCAACACGAACTGAATTTTGGCGACTAGCCCAAAACATTAAATTTGATTATAACGTATTGGAGACGGTTCAAATGCATACTTCTTCGGTTTCATGAGTGATTCTTCAAGGTCGCGTCACGACACGGAAAATTTTCGTGAACGTCACGACACGGTTTATGAAGAATTGATTATAACGTATTGGAACCAGCTCAAATAGGTAAAATAAATTGAGACTAACGAAACTAACCGAAAGTTGATTTGTAGACTAACCAAGTCTATGATAATTGATTATAACGTATCGGAACCGGTTCAAATGACTAAATTAATTTGAGACTAACCCAAACTAATTGAAAGTTGATTTGGCGACTAACCAAAACTATTAAAATTGATTATAACGTATCGTAACAGCAAATGACTAAAATAAGTTGATAATAAGTGAAACTAACCGAAAGTTGATTTGACGACTAACCAAAAATAACCATATCTATTAAAATTGATTATACCGTATCGGAACCGGTTCAAATGACTAAAAGCAGTTGGAACTGACCGAAAGTTAATTGGACGACAAACCAAAACTAACCAAATCTATTAAAAGTGATTATAACGTATCGGAATCGGTTCGTATCGCTAAAGTAACTTGAGACTAAGTGAAACTAACTAAAAGTTGATTAGACGACTAGCCAAAACTAACCAAATCTATTAAAACTGCTTATAACGTAACATAAGTTGAGACTAGGTGAAACTAACCGAAAGTTGATTACACGACTAACCGAAACTAACCAAATCTATTAAAATTGATTATAACGTTTCGGAGCTGACTCAAATTACTAATTAGGTTGAAAATATGTTAAACTAACCGAAAGTTGATTCGACGACTAACCAGAAATAACAAAATCTATTAAAATTGAGTACACATTATCGGAATTCACTAAAATGGTAAAATAAGTTTATACTAAGTGAAACTGGGGGTGGGTGAGGGTGACTTTTAGTTTCTCACGACAGACTAGTCGTGTTGGATATCGTTAGATCAGGGAATGAGAGACGAATCGAAGGCAAATGTTATTTTGCTTTTTACAACCACACTTAAAGTTATAAATTGTAAAAAACAACGACACTTGAAGTAATTTGCATTTATGTGGTATATTTGGTAAACTAAATTTACGTAACCTAATCTGATCTAACCCAAACTTATATCAACTATTACTTTCAACAAAATTATGACTTTTCTCAGATCTCAAATTTAATAAGCGTTGTATTCTGCTTCAGCATTTTCAACGTCTCCCCCGTCCCCCGGTTGCATCTTTGTAAAGGGCTGTGAATTTTCATTTTTAGTTTTCGATTTTTCCCTTTCATCGAACTTAACTGAAGTTGAGTAACAAAACAGTGATAATAGCTGTCAATTACATTTTACAAGTTGACCCATTAATGCTTAGACTTGTCGACCTTTTTGTTAGAATCTCCCTCGCTGGCTGTTTACTTATACATTCTATAGCCGCTTAAGAGACCCTATCAAATAGAATATTACAATACCTAATACTATCCGATTTATAACAATAAATCACTTCGAAGAGATCTCTATGTAGACGAATTAGTGGTGAATTGTCTAATGAATCGTCGGGTTTTAAGCTGTCTAGCTTAATTTCGCAGATCCGCTCAGCTAACGAAGAAGGAATTAGGCATTTAGACGTATACATATTTTGCCATAAATGCAATAGTGATTTTAATAATTTATACTTGTATTCAAAAAATTGCGTTGTAATAGGAATAAGAAGGTACATAGACTCTTTTGCATTAAAACCGTAGTGTAATAATTTATACTACATTCTTGACAGTCCCATTTAATGAAATTTATGCTTTACGTTCTCAGGTTTTGCAATTGGCGCGCTTTCTATGCTGATAACTTAAATAAATCAACGGGTATAAAATGTTTTGGGCTAATGTAGGTATTTCGAGAAAATTACACGTTATTGATATATTCATCATTAGTTTTGTAAGTCTTTATTTATTTTTACTTACAAATGTGATTAAAAGAAATGAAATCATTATGTTGCTCGTAGTTGATAATGCGAGAAAGGTTGGTAAGAATCATATCAATATTTGGTGTTGTCAATTTTTTCTCGCTGAAGTGTATTCATCGTTTATATCAATTTAGTTGTTGATGTTATAATCGATTTGAAAATTAGCTATATTATTTAATAGGGTTTCTAATAATATTATGTATGTATTTATTTAGTGTGTGCTGTCTATTTATTTCTTATATGAATGTGGCGATGGCTTGTAGAAAACTGAGAACCCACGTATATTATATCCTCTTTTAATGATATAATTATTGACATCATTCTTCAATGAGTGATGTACGGGTTGGAGTAAACAAAACTTATTCTGTTTGGAATCTATGATTGATCTTGGGATGAAATTATTGATTTACTTATTTCGGGCATTTTTTAAGAAATGATTTAAGGCAAATATTTTGATTTTTATTGCTTAAAACAACAAAAAAAGGACGGCTTAAATTTAACTGTCATGAAAATAATTTTTGGAAATATAAATTTAAAAAAAAAATAATGAGTGTGCTTGTCGACCACATACTAGAAGTGAAACATACGCTCATACGTACAAAGAAGAATATTTATGATACTAATAATATGGCCGGTGACAATAGCGATAATATTATTCGCTTCTCTTCAGCCCAACGCTATGGCGATAGGAGTTGCATTATCTCTTTTCTATCTCGCTCTCTTCGTGTTTGGGTTAGTTTGAGTTACACCGAAACACAATTTAATCATCTCTTGATTATGGTAACATGGTTAGCGAATCGCGCGTTGAGTCCAAAAATTATCGGTATTATCTTTCTATTCATCTCTATGTCCTCTATTAGATCGCTGCTGCATTAAACGTGATGTAAGGACGACTCAGAGTGCGCCCGAATTCGCGCGATCTCTTCCTAGTATTTGGTCGGATATCGTGCTTAATTCATAAACTTGACGGTGAATATTCCGTTTGCCGGCGGGATTGACGTTTACCGACTGCATGCCGGTCGTAGCCTCAAAAGTTACCTTTCATAAACTTGCCGTTGTGTCGTGCGTCGTCTGTCAAAAACGTAAACAAATTTAACCTATAAATTTAGCCTAATAGTTATTGTTAATACCAAAGACATTATTTAACCTGAAGAGACGGGACAAATGGTTCTTTGTTTTCCCCCAACATTGAGGCATATTCTAAGGTAGATATATAATAAATTATAACTAAATAGCTATTTTCCCCATTTTTGATCCATCAAAAACCGGTTCTGAAGTTCTTACATGTCAATCTGGCAATGCCGCTTCCCTTGGTTCCGCCTTGTTTTAGCTCCAAAATATTTATAGCATGCACGTAGTAAAGTAAGTGCACCAATAGATTAAGAGCATTGAAGGTCGACGACCGACGGCGACGGCTCTTCGCCATTCGAAGTATACCAAGTTGGTATCGTTGCAAAACCAGTGAAGGTACTGCTGTAAATATGTTTATATACTTTAATTATATTATATACCTACCTAATACGGGTACTTATTCTTATTAATACAATAGCTTTATAGAAATACCGTAACAATTTACTGGTTTAGCAAATCTAAATAAACCAATTACAATTGCCAATACTCTAGATTTAATCTTTTTTTCTAGATATACCAGTTTATTTAGGAGATTTTTTTCAGTGATAGTAGCAGTTATAATGAAATGAAAATATATTTTTAATAGGTATTTAATAGAAGAAAACAGTTATTAAGCTACTTTTTGAATATGTCATTAACCAGATATTTGTCATATTTATGTGTTTTTAAATAAAATTTGTATGCTTCAGTTCCTTTTTATTTGTCTCAAAAATAATGATAACCAATTGATTTTTAGGCTAGGAGTGGGATGATTTAATTTTTCGTTTAACCATTGAGAGCAGAAAACCCTATGTGTCACAAAAACGTTTGAATCAGGATAAAATTGCGTATTTTTGGTATCTCATAAATTTCGTGTTCAAATTTGAAATTGTTCAGGAAATAAGTTTTCGGAAATTTTATTTCAATATTAGCTGCTGAATAGTATATTATGAAATGACCATTCATTGCAAATGTAAGTTGAATATACTTCTTCTATTTTGGTATCATCAGGAAGTCTTTTCGATATGCAAAGTAGTGTCGAGAAGAAGCTCTTTTCGACACTATTTTTGATGACTGGTTGCTATGATATTAGCAAAATTATTCAATGTCAAAGCTCACTAGCAAAAATTTCGACACCGTTTTGAATGGACTTCCTAATAACACAGACGTCAAAACTGACCAGATGGCCGTCCAACTTTTGATCGCGACTTGAATAAATTAATGTTTTTCATTAAAAAACGTGCAAAATAGCACTCTTCGCCCAATTTTGTTTGGTTTCAAATTGACGTTTTAAAGCCTGAATTTGTGCGACGTGCGACGCGACGCGACGTGTAGCTTTTTTGTATTTCGTGAGTGATTTCCTATAAATATTTTTCATAAACTTTATATCAAAGTAACGATGGTCTTGCGGTGTGAGGTATGCAAAATCTCCAACTATTATCATCCGAACCTGAATTTCCATAAGCAAGTAAAATTAAATGAAACACAGTAGTACACTGGGCATCATTTTGTGATGTGATTAATTAATATTTTATAATACTTACCTATATATGTGATATTAATGGATAATCTGATATGTTTGCAGCCATTTACCAACCTCTATTAAATCATTTTTGAAGTGAATACTTCTTTGGTTGCATGACACTGGTTTTTCAAGGACACGGAAAAATTTCGTGACACAGTTTATGAAAAATTGATTAAAAGGTATCGGAACCAGCTCAAATAAGTAAAATAAGTTGAGACTAAGTGAAACTAACCGACAGTTGTTTGGACCACTAACTACAAATAAGTAAAATAAGTTAAGAGTAAGTGAAAATTAATTATTTATTATGATGGACTCACATTTTCAAAATCTACGCCTATGAACTGTCCCTGCTTTCGCTCAGGCGGACGCGAGCAACACTAGTAGTGGGGACCAAAAACAAATGTCTTTGATAGGGACGAAGTTTGCTTACGGCGTGGATTCGGTCGGGGTAAAAGTTTGTACACCATACATAAAAATATAAGGAGGCGGGACAATCGTTTTGTTGATATTTGATGCAAGATTTCGGATTTTTATGAATGAGTTGTCGGGTCTCTTTAGGTTAAATGTTTTTGGTTAATACCCTTAAATTAATATAGTATTATACGGCGAAACGCTTCTATGGATGGGTCAGCAGGTGAAAAAGAACGGAAAGTACAGAAGGTACAAACTTTCTGATGCATTTGTCTAGGTTCACCTAACATACACAGGTCAAGTAGTAGCCAATAATTACGATAGTATAGTACTGTCTATCTCCGATAAACTTAGCAGGTTACGGATAGAAGGCGCCGGCTACAACACACTACTAGTTTGAAAGTCCAGCTAGTTTAAATATATAGTCATTTGAACCGGTTCCGGCACGTTATAAGCAATTTTAATGTTTTTGGTTAATTTTGGTTAGTCGCCAAAATTCGGTTAATTTGGGTTAGTTTTAACTTATCTTAACATTGTAATTTGTTCTGACATGTTTTAGCCCGTTTTGGTGCTTTTAGATACTTTTGGTTAGTCAATCAATCAACTTTCTGTTACTTTCAGTTAGTTGCAAATTATTTTGATCCCTTGATCCGGTTCCGATACGTTATAATCAAATTTAAAATTTGTGGTTTGTTTGCGTTAGTCGCCAAAATTCGGTTCGTTTTGGTTAGTTTTAACTTATCTTAATATTTGTAACCTGTTCCGATATGATTTAGCCCATTTTGGCGTTTATGGTTAGTTTTGGTTAGTGGTTCAATCAAGTTTCGGTTAGTTTCAGTTAGTTTCAATGTATTTTAGTTATTTGCGCCAGTTCTGATACGTCATAATCAAATTTAATGTCTTTGGTTAGTTTTGGTTGATTGCCAAAATTTGGTTCGTTTTAGTTAGTTTTAACTTACTTTATTTTTTGTAAACTGTCCCAATACAATTTAGCCCGTTTTGGTGCTTTTGGTTAGTCGTTCAATAAACTTTCGGTTAGTTTCAATTAGTTCCAATTTATTTTACTCATTTCAACCGATCCCGATACGTTATAATAAAATTTAAGTTTAAATAAAAAAAATAACACGATCTCTCACGTGTATGACGTCATGAATGGGACAAGTGTAGCATGCACTTTTTCAGGATTTGAGGCCCTATACTAGGAAAATAGAAACATGTTGAATGCTAAAAATGCTTTGCAATACCTGCTTACTTTACCCCAAGGGTGGTTGTATTGTATTGAATGACTGTCTCGTCTCAACCGGGGTCCTGGTGTAATACAGGCAATTAAAGTAAATTTATATTTTAGGTGTGTGAAATCCACTTTAGGCCAAATGAATTCAGATTTTATTATTATTGATAAGCTCTTCAAGCTTACTTAAACTTTATTGTCTTTTTTTTCTGAGAACTGTTTATTTTAATAGAGCAAATTGGTGCTGCTGTTAACAAAATTGTATGTCAAGGCAAAAGCGAACTCAGCTTACATCTTGCAGTACCTACATGATGTTAATACTGTAGAGAAATTTCTTATTGAAGCTGTTTATTTGCTTATTTTCTGAAACAACATACCAAACAGCGTTCTGTAGAAAACAATCTAAACGTTGTAATTATATTTTAACATACTTACGAACACACTATTCATTTGTATTTACCATAATTACCACAAGCAACATTTTATTATTCAGCAATACAAAGTCAACCAGTTCAATTTTTTTTTTGAAAACCTTGAGTAAGTGTTTTTTTTTCTGTTTGTTATACGCACCAAAAAATATATGCTGCAAAAACTATAACTATGTGCTCTTGTTTTAGTTTATAGGTATACACCTCGGGATATATTTTAAACAAACCACTGTATATTTATAAAATAGTACCCATGTATAGTTGGGAGATCACAAAAAGTGTCCTATTTCATCTGTTTATAAACCACGTATAAATCAAATTGTAATTCTCCTAGTTATAAAGAAGTTTTACTTCAATAATATTTTTTAACGACCGTGCGTTTTTACCCACTTTCCCGCACGCATTTCAGTTTTGATAGTGTCACTTTCTCGCACTAGTGATTTTTTTATGCTTTTGCGACTCGCTCTATCACATTTTCAATTTCAAGTGCGATTCCATTTCGGACAATTTGTCCCTTTTCGAGTTGAAAAATGCCAATATATTTAAAATTATCAGATGCAGTTGTTAATTATACCTATTATATATTTTTCTCGGCATTATTTAAAACTCTTACTTTTTCATAAGAGTAGTCGCTTATTATTTAAACATTCCCGGTACCACCGAACATTAACTATACGATAAGAAGGTTCACTCTCCGCGACGGCACGTCAACGGTATGCCTCCTTCCCCGCGCAAAAACTAACAGGATATTGGCAGGCGATCTTTGACCCGGCGCACACTGGTCGAATTTCTAGAAAAGCTGATCATAATAAGGTTTACCAGAAATAAGACATAAAAGTTATTAAGTATTACACGTTTAAAATATCGGGTTTCAGACAAGGAATTGTTGAATTTTTAACACATCATCTATATTTATATATAGGGTGTATCAATTATCACTAATGATTAAAATCATGTTTAAAAATCATATAGGTATATGTTCTTAAACCTTTTTAAAAAATGATTTTCAAAACTAAGGGATCCTTCGTTGTAAAACAAAAGGTTTTAAATTTTTAATTTAATCATACAAATTTTGTTATTTGCAGCGGTTAATTCAGGGGTCTCATGAGCAAAATGCAAGTTAATTGGATGACAGAAACGCGTTGATCGAGGCCTGCAATTTTGCCATACAAGAATTTCAGAGTTATTGCTATATTTAAAAATCAATCTAATTATCTAATTAATTAATTACCAAACTAGTAAAAAATAAAAAAGCATCAGTGCAGCTGTTGTTCAAAAACATTTACTTATATTCTGACTGTCCCGCGGTACCATTAAAGCCATATTTATAAATTAAAACTAAATTATAATTTTATATAACAATAATTAAAAATAAAAATCACCGTAATCTCCTAGACTATCGTGTTAAGAAAAGAAACAAATAATTTTTAAGTAAATTAGGTAATTTTTCGGATATTTAAGAATTTATGCAGTTATAAAATAAGTATTTTAATAAATATATATAAAAATATTGTGCGAAACCTTTAACCAGTTTTAAAATCACCTAAAACGCCAACATTTAGTTAAGCATAAAAGGATGGGGCAAATTCGAGCAAGATTTTCTTCTTGATGTCTTTTGTCAGAATCGTAATGTACATATTACAGGATATTTTGTAGCCTGAAATATGGTGAAATCATTAACAAAAAACCAAATATTATATTAGTTATCACACACCTTGGGTATTGTCATCAATAACTAATTAAAAACGTGAATAGATTTTTGAAACAGCCAGTTGAATACAAATTTTATCAAATTATTTATTAGGTGATAATAATAAAAACCCATAACATAAGTTTGACAGGGCGATGCAAACAATGCAAAAGATATCAATTGTGTTTTTCCAAAGCCAACTATAGTACTAGAGTACTATAAAAAATTTCGTCATAAATTTGATTTAAAATGCCGCAAACGAAAATATAGTTTTTCTACGGCCGCGCGCAAAGTAACTAATTACTAAATTCAAATAAAATCGCAAAATCGACGAATGCCGTGGATCCTTATTTTGCGCTCTAGCGCGAACATGGAAATGAAAATTCTCACTTTTTCCGTCGAGTGTGCTATGAATGGTCATGGAAACCGAAGATAAATAAATGACAGTCGTGCGTGTATCATAGTTTGTTGCTGGCACTCCTGTTCTAAATATGCCCGAAGCTTGAATATAATATGTAAAAAACTGAGTCATTTGCATATTTCAGAGTAAGTATAGAGAAAAATGTGCATTTAATTTTAAAAAATGCGGCTGTAGAAAAAGTTCTGTGTTTACGCGTCGCGCAGTAACATTCTTTCTCAAGCGGCAATCCGTTACTTTGCGCTCTAAATACACAAATAACTATTACGACCAACTTTTATTGAAATTCAACCTGTAAGCGGCGGAGTCCGCCAATCGTTACCAGGCAACCAAGAAAGAAAACTAGGATTCCTTTGTAGCGCTTGCTGAACACGCACATCAAAGCTGCCGCGGCTGAGGGAACCTTCTTATCGTATAGTTAATGTTCGGTGCCGGTACTAAGGAAACGAATCACCTCATGCAAACATAATTTGGACTTTAGTTTTCGAAAGATATCTCCTACAAGTTCGATTTGGTGTAAGTTCAAATTTATATACTGGATCCCATGGTGGGAGGATTTAACATTTTTAATAATAATAAAAAAATTATTTATGCAAACATATCTTTACGCCACATTGGCAAAATATTGAAGGTTTGTCGCTCATCCTGGCTCTTTTTTCCATATTTTAATGTTAACATCAAAATATTTTTTCCTACAGGAATCCAAAATGTGCATTATTTCTCCATATGAAAATAATAATATACCAAAAGCTTAGGGTGTTTTAAAAATATAACCCAATGATATTACGTTAATATATTTTCCAATAAATAATTTGGACCCAGGATATAACCATGTTTAATGAGGTATTGCTGAATGCTTATTGAAGATGGCATATTTTTTAAATGGAAAAGTACATTTGTGGAGTTTACTAGTTCATTAGCTAAAAATTATGTTAATATATAATCAATGCCCTCGAAAATACAGCATATTTTAAAAATCAACATTCGTAGGCACTGAACAGATTTTGAAGACCCACAAAATTATCAAAAAGAGCGCTAGTTTGGAATAAAGCAATAAGTCACGTTAAGCACAAAATACTTGAAATATTTTGGTGTCTTTCAATTATTGAGTTGTTGTCCAGTGAATATTTTTTATATTCAATATATATTTAAGATGAATCTATATTTTCATCTGCAAATCAAACTGCAATGTTTTCGTCATTCAACCGCCAGGATTGGAGAACTCATTGCATTACTTACAAATGCATCAACTGCCTTGCCTTGAACTGAGATCTCGGTTTCAATAAATTTACTCACGCTACAACTTAAAGATATAAAAGCATTATCCCGTTTATCTTAGTTTTAAAATTCAGTAAGGTATTGAACAACCATTTAATGTGATATATCATAGAGGTTTAAATCAAGTGCCGCTTACTGATGGTCATCTTCAGAGATTTGGCCATTACGTCAATATGCAGTATTTGTCCGTTTAAGCTATATTATAGATAAAATTTATCATTTGCAGGCCATCTTCAATAATTTCACCCTGACGTAACCATGTGGGTTCATCCACTTTAGTGATATAATTTTTAAGGTTTCAAATAAATAGATAGGTACAAATCCTTCTAAAAATTTCTAATGGCCAAATGATAAGAACCTTTGTACTACTGATAAAACTGGAAGTGACAGCTCTATTGAATAAGTAATGAGAACTTTTGTGGCTTCCTGTTTACTACTAATAATGCTATAGATAAAAACTGATTTTTTCTATTTTGGTATTATAAAGAAGTCTTTTCGATACGCAAACTAGTGTCGAAAAGAAGCTCTTTTCGACACTGTTTTTGTTAACTGCTTGCTATGATATTAACAAAATTGTTCAATGTTAAGGCTCACTAGCAAGAATTTCAACATCATTTTGAATGGGATTCCCATTGATTTGTATAGGAGTGGATAAGCAATAGCCGCCTGTTGCACTATTCAAAAGTGGCAACCTATGGGCGAAAAAACGGGTTTCTGCGCATGACAAAATCGACGCAAAATCGAAAAACGTAAACAAAATAGATTCCGTTTTGTCATGCGCACTAAAACACTTGCCGTCTCAGCAGGCGTTGATCAGAACCGAACTTGGATTTTGTCTTTGACGTGTTTTCGTTTTGACGGCGCGGCGTTTTGTGTTGATAATTCGAATACTTTACTTTTCATTGACTTTCTTTGGACCTAGTGTTTTTAGTTGCTTAATTAGTTTTAGTTTAGTGGTTCACGTCTGTGCTTTGTGCGTACCCTATTTTGATTTTCGTTTTAATTGAACAATACGCACATAAACAATGGGCGATGCTACCAAAATAGAATCCCGAAAGTGTATGGTTGTGTGTTAGCCCGATTGATGATTTTAGTTAATATTGGTTAGTTTTGGTTAGTCGTTCAATCAACTTTAGGTAAATTTCAGTTAGTTTCAATTTATTTTAGTCATTTGAACCGGTTCTGAGACGTTATAAGCATTTTTAATATAACTGGTTAGTTTTGGTTAGTCACCAAAATTCGGTTAATTTGTGTTAGTTTAAATTTACTTCAATATTTTTAATCTATTTCGATGCGATTTAGCCCGTTTTGGTGCTTTTGGTTAGTTAGTTGTTCAATCAACTTTCGGTAAAGTTCAGTTACTTTTAATATATTTTAGTCATTTGAACCGATTTCGGTACGTTATAAGCAATTTTGATGTTTTTGGTTAGTCGCCAAAATTCGGTTAATTTGGGTTGGTTTTAACTTGCATTAACATTTGTAATCGGTTCTAATAAGTTTTAGCCCGTTTTGATGTTTTTAGTTACCTTTGGTTAGTTCTGGTTAGTCATTGAATCAACTTTCGGTTACTTTAAGTTAGTATCAAATTAATTTAGTCACTTGAACCGGTTCCGATACGTTATAATCAAATTTAATGTTTGTGATTTGGTTTCGTAAGCGCCAAAATTCGGTTCGTTTTGGTTAATTTTAACTTACTTTAATTTTTGTAACCTATTCCGACAGGTTTCAGACCGTTTTGGCGCTTATGGTTAGTTTTAGTTAGTGGTCCAATCAACTTTCGTATAGTTTCAGTTAGTTCCAATTTAATTTAGTTATTTGAACCAGTTCCGATACCCGATAATCAAATTTAATGTTTTCGGTTAGTAGAGTACAAGTTCAAATTTTGGAGTCCGGTCCTGCCTAATGGCCTTCACACTGCAACAAATGGCGCCCACAACTTCTCTAATGCGCAAGGCAAAATAGGAATTGTTTTGTATACATTTCGCGGTCGTAAATTTGCCATGTTTGGTCTATTTATTGCTTATCCACTCCTATACAAATCAATGGGGATTCCTAATATTACAGACGTCAAAAGTGACAAGATGGCTGTCCAACTTTTGATCGCGACTTGAATAAATTAATGTTTTTCATTATAAAACGTGCAAAATAGAAAAAATAGTATAAAATACACGTTTTAAAAGACAAGCGGGTCGTTTCTTAATTTCGTGCTCGTGCGATAAAATATGGTCTTTTAAAACTAGTATCTTAATATACTATTTTTTAAACGAATCGCATAAACGTTACAATGTTTAATTGTCATAAAGAAAATAAATAATCAACAACAACTATAATATGACAAATTATTTAATAAATTATAAGATACATTAGCTTTTCGTATATTATATAAAAATGTTGCTAATGGCATACTACATGTTAGAGCTATAATAGTTTAATAGTTACACAAATATTGGAAAAATAAGAATATATAATGTGAGCTGAAATCTCTAAAGTCGTCGAATTCGTGGTGGTCTAATAATTGCAATATACAGGATGTCCGGTAAATATATGACCCACTCTCAGAAGTATATAGGGGAGGTCAAAATAACCCTAATTTGTGATAGAAAAATATTTCTTAAGTGCCTCTTAACGGAGATGTAGAACCCCGAAGAGGCAGCAATTTTCGTCCGTGAACAAAATAATACTAGCGAATTTGTATTTTGTCAAAATCGTTGCAAAAAACAATTTCCGTAATCGATTTTTATAGGATAATCAGCAGGAAATATGGCCCTATAAGAATGTAGTAGTTGTTCTCGAATGGTCTCATGAACAACCAACTTTTTGGCATGAACTTAGACCGATAGATTTGTTACACTATTAGAGGGATTTTCAGCAATTTAATCCAGAATTTCTTCTTTTAACTAAAGGTTCCTTGCTCTGGTTGAAGAACTTCCTAAAACGATTAGCTTTTTCAGCATTTGGTCAGATGCAACATCACTGTGCTTTTATCACATTTAGCCTAACCGTAACCTACGTGGATATTCGGGTATTATCATAAACCTAACGAGTAGTTAGTTTATGGTATTATCAAAGAAAACAGTAGCGAGGCAATAGAAAAATCTTTCATATGCAGACTTAAACCACGAGAGGCGATGCTCCGTTTTAAATAATAGTGAATTTACAGTTTATACTGCTCATTTGAAAGGTCATGTTGCCGGACTGTATTATTTTACGTTAATATTAAATATGAATTAAAAATTTATGATGTGTACCAAACTCGTATGTGATTTAATATTTTTTTTTTACTGATAAATAGCATTACTACTTAAATGCTACGAATAAAAATGGTATTTAAATACGTTTATCTATATTATTTCATTAATGACATTTGGGACAACTCTCATTTAGCAGAAATTAGATACATAAATAAAAAATCAATTTTTCTTCACAGGTCTAAGGGCTAGAGGGCTAGCAAAGTATTCCTATTTTAGGATTTAGAATGTCCATTAGTTTTTTAATATACCTAGGTATTAATAAAATACTACGTAACGTTTGCCAGTATTTTTAGTGCCAAGTCAGTAAACGAAATAATAAAAGTCGATTTCCATTTCCTTATAAAGTTGACAAGATTTGCAAAAAAAGTTAATGAATTAATTGTGGTAAGTATTTACTTTACATCCTTCTGTAATATTGTTTAATGTTTTGGAAATCTATCAGATTTATTTACTTATCCGAGTTATTGCAAGTCAGGGGCGGAGTTATAAATATACTAAATCACTATTGAAACATTTAGTTTGGAGTTAAAATATTTAATAAAACCCGATATATAGACCCTACATTATGTCACGATCTGCATGACGTGTCGTGACGCCTTGGATGGCGTGCAGGTTATGTAGCTCAGATTCGGGATCGATCTACGTCAGGTGAGAATAGATGATAAAGAAGGCGCTTCAGTTAAGAACAATAACCATGTCCATTGGTTAAAGACTTGATAAATTTACGCTGTACCCCATTACTAAGGTGCGCATGTCTTTTCAACTGAGGTATACATTCTAATTGTTTATAGATCTTTGGCACTGTTTTATAATATAGTTCTTAAGATTTGTATTGTGTGTTACTTATGATTAGCTTTGACTCATTTCCACTCAGAGTTTACGCTACAGAAAGAAACAACCAGATCACCAGGTGGCAAATGATATAGCGATATGATGTTTTTAACGTTTGCCTGAATCCAGTGAAATCGCGGGAAACCTAATAATTGGCAAAACCTAGCTGAGATATAAATAAACGCAAGAAAATTTTCAAACTTTACAAAATTACGTAATTGCCAAGCCATTTTTAGTGCTAGATGATCAAATTAAATTGCAAAGTTTAAGTTACAGCGTGTAATTTATTATAAAATATAATCTCAATATTATTTTCAAGTATTGCTGTAAACAGAGCTCAAATAATTTTTAAAACTTCGTTGCTTATGGGAGAAGTGCTAAAATAAAACCCACTTTTTAGTACCAAATTTAAATATATTTTTTAAATAAGTTAATTTCGGTCCGACATTACAACGTAACTGACTGACAGGTTTACTTAGCCGTTATAGTACATCAATTCCTAAGTTTTCTCGGAGGTAAATTGCCTATTATCAACTGTTATTTTAATTATGCCGAAAAGATACTCCAGGTCAATTTTGAAATAAGATGCTCTACAGACAAATTCAATTGTTTTCGAATTACTGACGATGTGCTTATAACAAATTGGATTACATTTTCCCATCCTGACTCTAAGTAATCTATCGTCTGACGTAATTTCTCTTCACCTTTTCTGGATTCTAGTTCCGTCCCTGAACAAGTTAGCATAAATTCATATTTTATAGGAGCCGGAAACAGGGTTTGAAAAAGACGCCGCAGTAAAATAATGTAAAGGCCCCTTTGGCAATGTTCTAAAATTTTACTGGCGTTCAGCAAATAGGTTTATTATATACTTTATAATATGATTTAATTTTGATATGAGATATAATGGAGGGAAATGGGGTATATAGTTTTATTATAGAAGTTCATTTAAGTAGAAATTAGGAAGATCCAAATTAGATAATAGAAGGCAGATAAATACAGGATTGTTCAAAAGAAACGCACAAAATTTATATCTTCTGTGTGAGTTATATTTTAGAAAAATGGTGAAACAGGGGATTTGGTTTATGATTTATGAATTGCTGTTCGCCTTTCTGTAATATTTTCAGCCCTTTCTCAGCATCCCCCGAATTTCTAGCTACACGAACTCTTTTCTTCAAATGGCAACCTAGGCCATGTTGGGACTTTATGAGAAAATTTTCAAAACCTGTATCCGATACAGCCAAAATAGTGGGGGTCTGCTCACAATGTTCCACAAAAACCAGGCCACATAAGTTTTTTAATTAAAATTAACTATGTTTCCTTGTCACTCATCTGATTCAGCTTGATGTAGCAAATGCTGAAAGTGTCGTCTACCTTCTACTTGACATACATTGGGTCTGTAGTCAATAGTATCAACCACTTCGCAATACTTTCATTTGGTAAATTAGTAACCTCCATCCTTATTCTATCTTTTAGGTCCATAATGTTGTTTGACCTACTTTCAAGTACCAATATATAGAAGAAAATCCAGTTTTGTAATGTCAGGAGACCTTGGTGGCCATTGACCTATCTACCGATTTGGGGAAATTTCATCCAAGTGCCTTTTAACATTTACACCAAAATACGGTAGTACGCGTTTCCTACTGAAACCATATTCTTTCGTGGGAATATCTGGACCACCTCAATAGGAGACATAACTGCTATATGCAGGTATTAAATCGAGGAAATAAGAGGAAATCTAAGTAACGCTCAGTAATAAGATTTTCGTCAAAAAAATAAGGTTCTAAAATTCTGTTATTTAGTATATCAGTCCACATATTGACTTTTTGGGGATGTTGTGTATGTCCTCACCTATCCAATGTGGATTTTAGTCAGACCCGAATCGACAATTATGTCTATTGACCATTCCATTTAAAAAAAAAATAGCCTCGTCGGCATCGGAGAAGATAATATTATTCCGAGAAAATATGTTATTTTCATCACATCTTGTAATCATTTCTTTACAGAATTGTAAACTCCTATCGTAGTCATCCTCAAGAAATTCCTGTACGACATCCACTTTATGGAGGATACTTCTGGCTTTTTAATAATCGTTGTACAAAAGCCCTACTGGCATCGTTATTAAGCGCTAAGGTATTAGTTGAAGAAGAATGCAGGCATCCATTTACTGATAGGAGTGTACCAAGCTTTATATCTTCATTTAAGTCGAGTGATCTGCCCGTTTAGGTAAATCCCTAAGTGTCTCAATCTCTTCAAATTTGTGGCTCTGTACTTTGCCTCCACAGCCCAACAATATCAAAATTTCAATACACTGCCTTGCTGAGAGCACCATAATTCAAGAATGCAAAATTTTCTTGTTTACAATTTTAAGGATCGAACTAAAGAGTTAACTGAATAAAAATGTCAGTTCCAACAAATAACTTGTTATTGTTCTCAAATAATCAAAAAAATTAGGGAAAAACTGTCCACGATATTCAAAAAATTTAGTGTTCCAATATTCATATTCATTTATTTTATGGATATTTACAATATTAACATTTTGGGTACCATTTAATAATTGAAGTTTGCAATGAAAATTTGTGACATTAGGAAGTTGCTTCTTAAGGTATGAATCCTACTACCATTTGATCCTCTCAAGATAATTAAACGAAATTTTCCCATATCACTAGATAGGTCGATGGGGTATAATCAAATGGCCACAAGGTGTAAGGCGCAATTACACCACTGGATTTTTTTCTTGCCTGATATTTGAAGGAGAGAAAGTATTAGAATAAACCACAAAATATGGAGAATATTAATTTGAAAAACATACTTTCATGCACTGGGTTTTATTGTAACGAAATGAGCAAATCCCTACTTTGTTGGCAGTATGGGATTCAGTTTTAGAAAACTTTCTCATGGCCTAGGTTGATTTGGAAAAAAAAAGTTGGAGTAGATAGGGTTTCCAGGGAGGAGGCTGAAAATATTACAGGAAGACAAGCAACAATTTAAACCAATTTCTATATTTGTGCGTTTTTCTAAATCATAATTGATACACAAACTATGAATTTTGTGCTTTTCTTTTGAACAACCCCGCAGATAATGTGTTGTAGTGACTATTTAGGTCTTTCGAATTTTTTTGTGTCATATTTTCCAACCAATCCTTTTATGGTTTGGAAATAAGTGACTTTAAAGTACTTGCAATATTGTTTCGTTTCCCACATACATGTATTATCTTTAAATATAAAAATTGTCATATAAATCAAAATATTCATGAACAAAACTATTTCAGCTTGCGCATGTGTGAAAGAGCTTTTATTTCCCCACGGACGGGACTCGACATGCTATTCAAGAGAATATTTCACTCATGGATAAATTTTCCTATAAAAGAAATGGTATTATCAACAAATAACAGCGGAAACACCACCTTGTCTGGGCATCGTGGTATTTCCACTTTTCTTAACAATAATATCATTTTGACAACACAAAATCAGTTCTGTTTATATTGTAGATAAAAGATGCCAAAGTCCGTAGCAGCCGATGTTTTTTAAATTATTTGTCAAAATAAATTGCTTTGGAGAAATTTAAGAAGACAAATTCAATGAAAATATAGTGCGAACCGAACCGAAATACCCAGTAAAGAACAGCATTTGGAGGCAGTTTATGTCATTTTGCGACGAAAAAAGTACACGTTTGGTCGAAATACTCCAATATCTGAACTTGCATCAATTTTAAAAAGCTGGGCCTGCAATATGCGGAAGAAAACCAGAGTGCGCGGGCAAAGTTATTTGGAATGTTATAGCGAATTTGCTGATGTAGAAATATTTTAAGGACTAAAATATTAAAATAAATCCCTCCCAACAAATTTAGTTTAAATCAGCCCGAGACGCAAGAAATGCCATACATGGTATCGACGGCAAACCTAAAGAATCGTTGTTTTTTGACTTATAATGAAATGAATAAAACTCATCGAAGCTTGCGACGAATTAACTCCAGGAGGTCTACAAAGAAAAACATCTTTTTTTTGCTATCTTATGGACTTGTTTGAAGAGGAAGAGAAGGCGCAAGAGCAGAAACAGCTTTTTTCAAAGAAGAAACCAGCAACCTCGAACAGAGAAGAGGTAGAATCTAATATAACCCTATCTTTTCAGAAACAACGCCAGGGTATGGCCGAAAACTCGCTGATCTAATATGGTTGGTAAAAACCGAGAGAAATCTCAGCTTCTGGCCAGTAAGAATATACCTAGAACCTCAAGATTAAAGAAAAAAACCACTAACTCCCGATCATATTTGACTCGAAACCCTCATTGGATAACTTTAGGAAGTTGGTTTGAAAACAGTCCCGTGGGAGCAGACGAGATCTCAACTTGGACGAAAAAGCAAGCACGGAAATCAGGCATCTACACCACAAAAAAATCACGGACCATTCACTTAGGGCCACTGCCGCATCCAAGCTAGCGAAGAGCCGAGTGTCGGAGCAAAGCTTAATACAAATAACAGGTCATTCAAATGCAAAATCAATAAAAAGTTATTTACAAATGGATCAAAATCACCACCAGAAAATAATCGAACAAATAAGGGAACACGGAAAAGAACCACCTCAACAGCAGATGCCTACAGGTCATATGGGAAGTAGCACCAGCAGCGGGCCTATGGCAACGTGAACTCGTCGCAAAACCAAAATGTGGTTAACAATTACCAAAATTGCAATTTTTATAATTCAATCAATAATAATAATTTTGTATAATAAAAATGTCTTGGTTGATATTAAGTGTTCGTTTCAATTTTCAAATAAATAATATGGTTATGTTCATTTTTTTTAAGTTTATTACATAAATTACAGCAATAAATGTCAATTTGTTAAGTTAATATGAAATTATTTAATTTTTACTTAAAAAAGTGTATGATTTTGATTCATGAAATATTTTATTACAAAATTATAAGAAAATACGCATTCGTAAAAAATTATCGGTAATTTGCAAGTACTCGTGGTATTTATTACCACGGCGTTATATCAATATTGAGATTCCGACACTGAATGAATGATATGTATCCAAAAGATCTCTAAAATATCTGCACCTGGTAATAATTTTGTGGGAGTTAGATGGTGTTACAGTGCATGCTATTTAAAATTAAAAAAGCTTTATTATACTTCTTTGAAAACACCTTATTTTCATCTCTATTAGCAATAATGTAAGATGGGATTTTTCAGGTGAGTGCACGGAATAGTATATTTCATTAGGAATCTGAAAATAGGGATTTTTCCGTGCGCGCGTGATAAATTCTCGTGTGGGGCGAAGCCGAACACGGTAAGTCATGCAAGCACGGAAAAATCTATTTCTAGACGTGTAATGAATGATATTTTTTATTATACTTGTTTGAAAACAATAACAAAAACAGAAAATATGATATAGAAAAAGACATATGAAAAAAATTAACATTTTTATTTTCATGACAGAGATCATATAGAGATGATCTAGAGATAAAAAGAACATGTAATTTCTATAGTTAAAATACTGAAAATTAACTAATCTGTAACGATTTATGTTCCCGGTGTCTTTTGGAAATTTACTAAGTTGTCGGCTAGTATAGATTGATCGCGAATTCTACTTACTTGTTAGTATGTATTATCGGGCGCCAGAAATTCCTCAATTCTCAAAGTAACTTTCATGTATTACCAATAAAAGCTTAAAAACTAACAAAAATTACTTGATAGACGTTGAGAACTGCAGAATCTCGTTTCTTGCAGGAAATAAAAGATATTCTTAAAAACAAATCTACAATATTTTATTTAAATAAATACAATTAAAATGAACAGTCTAAATCACAACTTTGTTGAACAGAGTTCTTCTAGAGTTGAGAAATTAAATTAATAAGTTAGATTTTAGAGAAAATAAAAAAATCAATAGTTGAAATTAGTTAAAACTTAAAGATTTTGGTCTTTACAGCGATTTTTAGGTTTGCAAGTAGAATACTTAGCTTAGATTAGACGTTAACTTAGGTTGGACACACGTCTCTTCATCTCGTTACTTTTCTCCAATTGCCTGTTATTTGTTATGCCTTTATGGGTAAGGATAACACAAGAGGACTTAAAAAAAACGTCTTATACAGCTGATACGTCTAATGCTGCAATGGTACATTCGGTTGACGCTTGACTATCAATCCAAGCTCTTCGGCCAATTTTCGTGAGAATATGCAAACAGAAAACTTGTCTTAGACCAAAATTTTGATTTATATCAAAAGAGGAAATGAAAAATAATGAACAAACTAAATCACAAACAATATCAGCAAAAAAATTCAAATTCTATCACTTTAGAATTAAATCTATGATCAAAAATACAAGATTCGTAAATGCAGAATTAAACTATTATCAAATATACAAGATTCATCAACCAATCTGATCTCAAGTTTACTAAAGAAGAAAATGATTAAATCTGACTTAAGCACACCTTTAAATAAGTGCAAAATAAATGAAAAGTCCCCAAAAAGTTTATTTTTAGAGAAAAGTTCTAAAAATAAGCAAAATACTAGTCAAAAATTGATAGAAAAATATGATTACTTCAAAACTGTGAATTAATAATTATGCAAATTCTCCCAATGTCAAATTTATGCATTAAGAAAACTGTACGTGCTAAGATCATAATACAAGGCTGATCGACATTTCACCAAATGTCAATTGTTCTCAAATCTCTCGTCAAGGTGAGTATTACGAGCCACAAGCAAAATAAACAAAGCAAATTTAGTTATAAGTTAAGCAAGGAGCTAGGTTTACAAGGAGAACAAATATAAATTCACCGTCGACTGTCGGTAGAGAGAAGATTTTTATAAAAAGAGCCTAGATGGCCAGGATGAATGAAGAATCCAATTTATAAATCTAGATATTAAAAATCTAATTAATGTAAACGAGATACTCGTCACATGTTTTAAGATTTCTGTATTGCAAAGTGATTTTTATGCAAATATCTACATACGATTTGGTTTCGGTAACTAGGTGAGATTTCGCTAGAAGTTAGATCTTTGATATATAGGTGGCGCTGTTATTAGAATTGTAGGCGTATTATTTCTATAACGTTTTCTATAAAAATATTTTTTTTCTTCAAACGTCGGTAAATCGACTGTGTAGGAGGCAGTGAAGTTTCGTTTTTCCTCCGCCGGAGCTTTACTTTTCACTTTTCCGCCGGCGGAGGTAAAAGTGTTATCATAGCAACATAGATACAATACAAACAAACATCAAAATAAGCGTCAACAGCTCAAGAGTTATTAAACTAAAATTTGTATTTATCACTCAATGTGTGACTGCATTTCTAAAAATCACTAATTTAGGAACAAATTGGTTATTATTTAATCGAACTTACTCAATAACTGCTTATCAATACGGAATTAAAACGAAATCGAAGACGCAATTTTAAAAATATAATTATTGTTGACAGTGTCCACTGACAGCTTTATGTTACATTACTATAGCAACAACCTGAGCCCATTCACCGACACCGCATCAGTCTAAGCCGCCTTGCGAACCCACTTATCTTTAATAATAATTATTATTACTATTAAAAAGAGACTTTTTGCATTAATTTGTCGACATTTGAAGAAAAAACAGCATATTTTATTTGGAGGAAAAGTTACTTTTCCTCCATATAAAATAATATACTATAATTATACCAGCCTTTGGATAGAGGGCGATGATAATATCGTAATTTTGATTCATGGTCTCCCTCCTATTCTTTTCGACGCGAGTTGGACCGGTATTAAAATCGAACGGCCAACGTAGCTTTGTCTTCGATCTGATATCAAGGGGAGGGCCCATTTTTATTTTTGGCGGATGTGATTTGATTTTTGCACATTCCGTTTTAAGTTGATCGAATTTATTTCTCTGTTTTAGGAGTGTCTTAAGGAGAATTTTCAGATTATAGAGGGATTTTCAACCAATGATCTAGTGCAACAATATTTTTAACTAGATTTCTAATCTAGATTTTATAAAATGTATTCTTTTAAATTTATCGTGGCCATCTTCGGCTTTTTATAAAATATTATTGAATAAAAGATCTTAGTGGACCCTCTATTAAATAGATTTTGATGTATTTAATGTGAATTTCATTAACTTTTACATAAATATTTAACTGCGTAGTTGGAAGTCAGCAAGGAGAGTTTCTAACTAACCTAACGTTATTACCGATTTCTGTTGGTCTTTTATGTTTTTGGCTAATTCCTGGTTCTGATCCGCCACTTTTAGAAGTCAGATAACTGACTAAGGCTGTGCTAAATTTTGGGAAGAAACGGATGGGTAGCCAATAGGCCTTCAGTTTACTGCCGGTGGAGGATTTAGGAAATCCTACTTTCTAAAGGTCTAAGGTGAGTTGTCTCTTTTCTTAATTCTAATTTATGAAATATAATATAGAATTTCTTTGAGAACTCATCTTGGATTTTTATTTCTTCTCTCTACCGACAGTCGACGCTGAATTTATAATTTTTCTCTTTATAAGCCTAGCTCCTTGCTGAACTTATAACTATTTTGCTTGTGGCTCGTAATGCTCACTTTGACGAGCGATCTGAGAACATTTGACATTTGGTGAAATGTCGATCAGTTTTGTATTATGATTTTAGCACATATAGTTTTCTTCCGATAGTTCGATTTTCTCAAGGAAAGATAACGATACCCGACCATATGTAACAGCATGTGTGAATGTAAATATTTTGGCTTTGCTCGATAGTGGTTCGAACAACAGCTGCATCTTGGGTTCAGCAGGTTTTTCGCTTCTTAGAAAATTAAACTTAAAAATAAATTATGATTCTATTCTTAATGCCGATGGCAAAATGCAATTGGGCTATGTAACCTTACCAATCAGTTTAAATGGGATTTGTCGTAACATTAAAGTCTTAAGTTAAAGCCGATTTTGATAGTTTAACTTATGACAGTAAAATCTTAAATTGTAGTACAATAAGTTCAATTTTAAATAAAGATGATTTATCTCAAGTACAAAATGAACAACTTAATCAAGTCATCGGCTCATTTAAAAATATTCAATCTGATAATAAATTAGGTTTAACGAATGTTATGCAATACACTATCGACACTGGTGATACGAAACCAATTAGACAAAGGCAGTACCCTCTTTCGCCCAAAATGCAGGAACATCTTAATAAGGAAATTGATGAAATGTTAAAACTAAATATTATACAGCCTTCAAAATCTCCTTGGTGTAGTCCTCTTTGGTTGGTCCCAAAGAAGTCAGAGGAATTTAGAGTAGTTTATGATGCACGTAAAATAAATGCGTATACTGTAAAAGATTCATATCCTATGCCAAGACTAGATGTTATTTTGTCGAAATTAAGAGATGCAAAATATCTCACTTCTTTCGATTTAACGAAAGCTTTTCATCAAATTCCTTTAGAGCCATCTTCTCGTCCAAAAACCGCGTTTGCTGTATATAGTCGTGGACATTTTGAATATAGAGTCATGCCTTTTGGTTTAATAAATAGTGCTGCAACTATGCAGCGAACTATGGAATTAATTCTTGGACCAGATTTAGAGCCGTATTGTTTTGTTTACCTTGATGACATCATAATTGCCACCCTACTTTTGAAATCCATATTAGGACCTTAAAAGATGTTTTTGAAAGATAAAAAAATGCTAATTTGACTATTAGTTTGGAAAAATGTAAATTTTGTCGCCCTTCCTTATCATATCTTGGCTATGAAATTGATAAAAATGGTTTACATACGAGTGAAGATAAAGTAACCGCGGTTAAAAATTATCCGGTACCTAAAAATACAACCTAACGTTGTAGAATTTTCAGATTATAGAGGGATTTTCAACCAATGCTCTAGTGCAACAATATTTTTAACTAGATTAACTAATCTAGATTGTATAAATTGTATTCTTTATTTATCGTGGCCATCTTCGGCTTTTTATAAAATATTGTTGAATAAATGATCTTAGTGGACCCTCTATTAAATATATTTTGATGTATTTATTGTGAATTTCGTTAACTTTTACATAAATATTTAACTGCGTAGTTGGAAGTCAGCAAGGAGAATTTCTAACTAACCTAACGTTATTACCGATTACCTTCAGTTTACTGACGGTGGAGGTTTTAGGAAATCCTACTTTCTAAAGGTCTAAGGTGAGTTGTCTCTTTTCTTATTTCTAATTTATGAAATATAATATTGAATTTCTTTGAGAACTCACCTTGGATTTTTATTTCTTCTCTCTACCGACAGTCAACGGTCAATTTATAATTTTTCTCTTTATAAGCCTAGCTCCTTGCTGAACTTATAACTAAATTTGCTTTGTTTATTATGCTTGTGGCTCGTAATGCTCACCTTGACAAGATATCTGAGAACATTTGACATTTGGTGAACTGTCGATCAGTTTTGTATTATGATTTTAGCACATATAGTTTTCTTTATGCATAAATTTTACTTGGGAAGAATTTGCATAATTATTAATTTGCAATTTTAAAGTAATCATATTTTTCTGTCAATTTTTGACTAGTATTTTGCTTATTTTTAGAACTTTTCTCTTAAATAAACTTTTTGGGGACTTTTCATTTATTTTGCACTTATTTAAAAGTGTGCTTAAGTCAAATTTAATCATTTTTTGAAGTGGACTTGAGTATCAGATTCATTGACGAATCTTGTATTTTTGATCATAGTTTAATCCTTTATTTACGAATCTTGTAATTTTTGATCATAGATTTAATTCTTAAGTGAAAGAGTTTGAATTATTTTGCTGAGATTGTTTAAATCACTGTTCATTATTTTTCATTTCTTCTTTTGATATCAATCAACATTCTGGTCTAAAACAAGTTTTTCTGTTTGCATATTTTCACGGAAATTGGCCGAAGAGCTTGGATTGATAGTCAAGCATCAACCGAGTGTACCATTGCAGTATTAGACGTATCAGCTCTACAAGACGTTTTTTTGTCCTCTGGTGTTATCCTTACTCATAAAGACCTAACAAATAACAGGCAATTGGAGAAAAAGGAACGAGGCGAAGAGAAGAAGTGTGTCCAACCAGGGTTGAACGTCTAATCTAATCTTTAAGTTTTAACTAATTTCAACTATTGATATTTTAATTGTTTTTATTTCCTCTAAAATCTAACATCAATTTAATTTCTCAACTCTAGAAGAACTCTGTTCAACTAAGTTGTAATTTAGACTGTTCATTTTAATTGTATTTATTTAAATAAAATTATTGTAAATTTGTTTTTAAGAAAATCTTTTATTTCCGGCAAGAACGAGATTCTGTAGTTCTCAACGTCTATCAAGTGATTTTTGTTAGTTTTTAAGCTTTTATTGGTAATACTTGACAGTTCTTTGACAATTGAGGAATTTCTGGCACCCATGAGAAATACTTACTAACAAGTAAGTTGAATTCACGATCTAGCCGCCAACTTAGAATATTTCCAAAAGACATCAGGAACGTAAACCGTTACACTAAAAATATCATAGCCTCGAAAATCCCTCTATTATCTGAAAATTGTCATAAGACACACCTAAAACAGAGAAATATATTATATATTACTTAAAAGAGGAATGTGCAAAAATCAAATCACATCGGACAAAAATAAAACTGGGCTCTCACCTTGACTTGAAATCGAAGGCAAAGCGACGTTGGCCGTTCGATTTTAATACCGGTCCAAACCGCGTCGAAAGGAATAGGAGGGAGACTATCAATCAAAATTACGATATTACTATTGCCCTCTATCCAAAGGCTGATATAATAAAAATATTTTTATAGAAAACGATGTAGAAATAATACGCATACAATTCTAATGGCAGCTCCACCTATGTATAAAAGGTCTAACTTCTATCAAAATCTCACCCAATTACCGAATCCAAATCGCATGTAGAAATTTGCATAAAAATCACTTTGTAATATAAAAATCTTAAAATATGAAAAACCATGTAGCGAATATTTCGTTACAAATCATCTAACCACTAATAATGTTTTTAATTTGAATTATTATTATTAATGGTTATGTTTATTGTGCAATTCGTATTATGGTTCTGGCATAGCCTAAAGAAAACTATAGCTGCGACACTTAAGCGCGGCACCTTTGAAAAGCGAGGACCAACTTTATCACTATGTAGTGGGGAGGAAATAAATAAATCTAACTTGACGTCAACCCCCCGGCAATCATTAGTGAAGTGAGCCGTACTCAAATTTTTTGGGACGTTATATACTAAAATTGTTACTCTCCCCTATTATTTTATTTAAACTTTCATTACAAAATATATGATTTATAAAATACTGTTTATTTCGAGTAGAGAATAACCAACTTTTTGATCCAAAAAGCTGCATAAAGAGAGCCGGATATTTATTTAAACATTACATCTGAAAGAAATAGTTAAAAATGTCTTTTGAAGTGAAATTAAGAATGGCGATTGTAGATTACTTGTAGTAAGTACAGCATTCTTGAAAGAAAAGTCAATTACATAAAGAAAAATATAATTGAGTTACATATTATTTTAATAAATTACGATCAATAAATCAACTCATTTATGTAGAAAATTATTTATTTTTTAACGTTATAACACACATATAATAAATTGAAATTGATATAAACTCACATGAATATAACCATAAACCTAATAGGTTTATGATATAACTATAATAGAATATAAGTTCCAAGTTAATCTTTAAATATCAACAAGATCTATACACAACAAAAGTCTTTATTTGAGATTTTATTTTGCACAAGTAGTTACGGTTTTAGACGAACTTGTGAAGATCTGCAATAATAATTTTGAAAATTTTGATTTATCTAGTTGTTCTCTTCTAAGCTTAAAAAAGATCTTATATAAGTACATAATTTTGTTTTATATAGATTCTTAGCAACCTGCACAATTTTATAAACGTATTATGTACAGCTTTTTCCTTTTATTCGCTAGATAAAAATATTGTCAAAATGGTGAAATGAAATTAAATTTTTGATCTAGCTATAGTTCACGAACTAGTTTATGCATGAAGTGCACAATTACGCTAAATCGGAGCAACATGTACCGTGCGTTCAATTTATCTTGACAACATTTTCATTCGCTGTAACTTTTTTGTTTTTAAAGATATCAAGTTAAACAAAAAAGCAAAATGTAGGGTTGGTAGCCAAGTTTTTTTCTACGTTACATATAAAACAAAACACTAACGATTTTCTGACATATCAACCTACTCTATATTTTTTAAATGGAACACCCTGTATATTGCTACATTTTTGGAATCACTAGAGAAGTCTAAACACATTTCGTGTATAATATCTTATACCTCTGTTTCTTTACGTGTTTACGAAATATTGACAGTTGAAAGTCGTGCATTTTGACATTTTGATAGGCTTTAAAATCTTAACCGCATGAGAGCAAAGAAAACAGTTTGCATATTCCTGTCTTTGGTTTTCATGAGCTATCAAATGACAGTAACTTTGAATTTAACCCGCGAATAAAATTGACCGGAACTTTTGAATCACCGCTTAAATTGAAAGCCACTGTCATTCGATAGCGTATGAAAACCTAAGATAGAGATGTGCAAACCGTTTTCTTTGATCTCGTGCGGTTTAGATTTTAAAGCCTGTCAAAATGTCAAAATGCCCGACTTTCAACTGTCAATATTTCGTAAACAGCTAAAGATAGGTATAGGATATTATACACGACATGTGTTTTGGTTTCACTAGAGAGTCCAAAAATGTAGTAATATACAGGGTGTTCTATTTAAAAAATATATATAGAGTAGGCTTTTATGTCAGAAAATTATTCGTGCTATGTTTTATATGTAATCTAGAAAAAACTTGGCTACCAACCCTTCATTTTGCTTTTTTGTTTACCTTGGTATCTTTAAAACCAAAAAAGGTACAACGAATCAAAATGATATCAAGGTGCTGATCAAATCTGAAATAATGGATATATGTGGATAACGATCGACTTTTACGAAAAACAACCAGCAAAAACAATGTTTTTGAGACTTATGCCTTTATTGTAGAATCCGAACTGTTTATTGTCAAACGAAATGTTTTGCACTTTCTTATCTTCCACATAACCACAACCTGGAAAATACTCCCCACCAAACCGAAAATTTCGTATATCTAAATAATTACTAAATAACTAAGATAAGAAGATGCAAATCGTTTCGCGCTAAGTTAAACAGATCAAATTCTTTAAATGGAAGGGATGCTATTCGACATGCTACATGAAATTTATCTAGAATTTTTAGAAGAATTCGAAAATCGGAAAATATGTCCCGCTTTTTTAAGACTTTTATATTGAAATATAATTCAATAATATTGTCTAACTAAAATCAACACGGCTAAATGATGAAATGGTTGTAA
>MU186601.1:0-32182 GCA_016904865.1 Pissodes strobi | reverse complement strand
CACTAAACTAGCACTTGTGCTGTTTACATCCTGGAGCCAGAGCCGAATGACTCTATATGACAAATTCAAAACCATAGTGGAGAAAGAAACCCAAAAATTTGTAAGTTAAAACGAATCCTCCACAACAATATAGAACATATCTATATTTTTGATAGTCTGATTGTTCTTTTGTATACACTATAAATGCATTTATTGCAGCAATGTCAACCATATTGTAAAAAGTACTATTGGCCAATATCTTGTTTGTCTTTTGCGGGTGTAATTTTCTACCTTCTGATTCATAATATCCACTCTCCCCGGCTTTGTTATATTTAAATATTATTTCAGGTTTCTTTTTTGGTTCACTTTTTTATGGTGCATTGTGCTAAGCAAATTCAAACTTACCATTAGTAAATTGTTTTTGAAACAAAACATTGATGAAAATATTTCTTTATCTTTAGCTGATTTTAACTCTAATGGAATATATTTCTTATTTTGACGTAAAGTTCCGACGACAAAAATAATTCTTTCTAATGGCAAGCTGGTAAAGAAATTGTCTACAGTAGAGTTTAATCCTGTATTATGGATACTTTATAATTAATTCTTTACAACCTTAAGTGCTAAGTTTATCTGCATGTCTTCCCCTGGTTGGCGACATAAATCGGACTTGAAGGCAAAAACTCCGCATCTTCTGAATCACTGCTTTCCCCTGAAGGTAAATCATTAATTTCTTCGCTAAACTGCTGCCATATTTCTTCTAAATTTTTATCCCCCAAAACAAAAATATGTCACCAAAAATGCAGATCAGACACTGTCGAACGATGTCAAAACGTAAACTAACCGATTTATGGCCGAGCACGTATTTCTATTATTAGCTCGAGCTACAAAGTCGAATCTTGTTTTAATTCGCGACAACAGATTTTATTCAAGAAACAACAGCGGGCTTGGTAAGCCCGGGATATTTGAAATTAACATTGTGGATTAAAATTTAATAATAATTTTCTTATATTATTTGAAGAAAATAAGTAGTAATAAATTTAAAACATGAAGAGGAGGAATAAGTGGAGAATATCAAAAGCCACGACAAATAATACAAAAATAAAGAAAATATACTCAAGTGAATATTATTCCGGGTCTCAGAGGCCCGGTCTATGTATCCAAGGGTTAAAGGTACGTATGTACGTATTTAGTCACAAAAGCAAAATTTGGAATTTTTCTAGGTTTTTAATAATACTCGATCCGATAAATGACATTAGCAACTTTGCCAAGTTTGCAATTTTTATCTCAAAACCATAATTTTACTTATTTATTAGCAGTACCCTATTGAAGCACGATATATTAATTGCACCATCACTGGAAAAATCGATAGGCTATAATCGTGACGACTACTTTCTTTCAGTCTGTTATGTCAAAGAATAATTGTGCCTAGCATGTTTGATGATTGCAGATTTTAATCCCCCATCCAGTTAGATCTTATCCATATTTTACCACGATTTAAGAAATTATTAATATTTATTTTCAAATATCTGCTAAAGACATTTCGAAACTTGGGTTATTGCATAATATTTTAGTTGATGTATACATTTTAGGATTTCTGATATTCGTTACAAAATATGAAGTCCTTTGCGGGACTCCAAAACAGATGACATGTTAATTTATTATTAATTAGTGGTTATCATAACACACAACACAACATACCAGTATATTTATTATTAATGGAATATAATTTTAAGCTCTGTTGCCAAAACATAATGGAAGCATATTTTTTGCGATGGTTGTCTTTGATGTATTAGTTTACAAAGCTATTATATAGACATAGTAATTTCTATCGTGTTTATTTTCAAATATAACCTTCGCAATGAGGCATCGGAAGATATACTTATATATTTGTACATATTCAATTGCAACTGGATGTTCCCGTTGTTATGTATGCAGCTGCAGCTTTTGAATATATGTTAACTAAGATGGTTTCGTCCTCAAGAACAGTTTCCATCGAACACAATCGACATTTATTAATCGGTAAGATTTCCACAATCTAAAACATAGTGCGACGCTGCCAGTTTCAATGCTCTGTTATATTGATATCGTTGCCTCCGAATCATCCGTCCTGCTAAGCTGTGATTAATCACATATATTACTTCGTGGCTAATATAGTAATAAATATTGACAGTGGTGCAAATTTAAATTCATTTCTATAATACACACTTAAAAATTGACATATTTTTCGATGTTCTTTTGTTATGTAAAAAGTTTTCTTGATTCAAACCTCAAAATATCAATAGTCTCCCAATTATGCATAAATATTATTTAAGAATTTTGCAAATATATATTGTAAACTAGTAATCTTATTCACGAAAAAATAACACTCAGTCTAAAGTTTGAACTTGATACTTGATCTTGAAAGATAAAATATTACACTTATTATCTAAACATGTTTTAAAAGCAATCAGTAAACTTTCAACAAATTTTAGTATAAAAGAACGTGCAAACCGAGTAAACGACAACTTGGTCATCTGGTTAGTTGTACCTCAAAGGCAAACGCTTACTGGTAACAAGTTCAAACTCTCCAAACTTGGTCATCTAGTTAGTTTTACCTCAAAGGCAAACGGTTTCTGGTAACAAGTTCAAACCCTCCACACCTGGTCATCCAGTTAGTTGTACCTCAAAGGCAAACGATTTCTGGTGACAGGTTCAAACCTCCCTAAGTCCACGTCAGTGAAAAAGTAAAAAGTGAAGTGAACCTAAATCAAAGTGAAACTAAATTAGGCATACCAATATAAATTAAACGAATTAACTCTCTTAAAATCTAACACCAAACTAAAAATACTCCCGGGCGGAAACACCAAATTGCCTCAACCTCAAGGCAAAATCCTCTTTGACACGTGGTGGAGGTCGCCGTTCTGATCTCCGTACATATGACAGTGGACTCATCAGGATTTATCCAGCCAGGATCCTGTTCCACCCGAAAAATAATACTTGTTAGTCTCTAGTAAATCTTTATCCGCCAAGAAGCCGTAGGGCCCCATGGGATCATTTTTGAAGCATCATTATTGCCTTTTTTTTTTAAGAAAATATAATATTCGTCATAAATCCGAGAGAATTCTTTAAATCTTGTCTCTGTGTTGGTCACCGAAGTTGTTTGCAGTACCAGTTCTTTTTGTGATTCATTTGGACTCAAAGTTTTTTGTGTGATTCATTGGAAAACAGTGCCGACCCGTCTGTCTTCTGGACATTTTGGCGAAAGCAGCAGCAATTACATTCATACAAATGCATTTATAACCGAACTAGAACTGTTAGGCGCTGTATGGGCTCTAAGCACGGCACACACAAGTGCCGTGGCTCTAAGGTACCTAAGGCACTTGATATATGGTAAATCAGTAAAGATCGTATCTGATCACCACGCTCTTTGCTGGATGGATAAGCTCAAGGACACTCGTACGATGGACCCATGAACCAAGGCATCCACCAGTCAATATCAAAAACAAGAGGATCATAATGAAGAAGTAAATTTTCAGCAATTATAATTTTAAAACACAAGATAATGGAAAAAAAATAACCCTTATGCGAGGAACAAGGAAAAATAAGCAGTATATGCAGATATAGAGAAATGTAGCTAGAGTATAGAGTTACAGTTTTAAATGCAAACTGTTAGAGATAAAAACCCTATTGGGAAAATTATAGCAAAAGCACTTTGCTGGCGTTGGAATAAGTGAAAAATTGAGGAGTAAAATGGAGAAATGAGTAACTAGGAAATAGAGTTACCCTTGTAAACGCAAGTGTTAACGATAAGTACCCTACTGGGAAAATCGTATAGGTGAAACACAAAGGCGTGAACATAAATCATAGTTTAAGTCATATAAAACTAATATCTAACGTACATATAGTAACAGTAACTAGAAGAAAGCAGCTTAAATATAAGAAGAAACCAGCAACTATAAAGAAACAATACACTAGTGGAATACGACGAACTGGACCAAGGAAAGGAGTAAACCAAGAAAAAAATTTAAAATAACTAAAAACCCGTAACTTAATAATTAAGAAGTAATCAGAAACTAAGTAAACACAAAAAAACAAAAATTAAATAAGAAGTAACCACAAATTAATTAAATACAAAGAAACCAGAAACCAAGAAGAAGTCAGAAACTAAGCAACTAGTATAGGGAATTAGGGAATAGGAATAGTAAAAAATAGGACAAATATGTTAGGAAGATGGAAATATAATTTGGATCGCGAATGTTGATGATAACTATCTGAGATAATAGAGAAAATCATAATGCAAACATGTAGGCGTCCAAAGAAGTTTGATATAGAGAAAAATGGAGGCATAAATATCTAGAAAAAGGTATAATTTTAAATGCAAGTGTTAACGATGGTACCATATGGGGAAAGTCACAGAAAAACACATAGACATTTAATTAGAAGATAAACTAAAGAGTAAATTAAGAGTAAAAGTGTTATAATATTGAAAGTACAATATTGATAGGAGAAGCTAGAAAGCGAAATTATATACAGGTCATATAGGGAATGTTGTGGCCAACTTTCGCAGATAAGTAACTTATAGGGAAGTTCATAAGTCAGTTGGGCGACATGACGACCTAGGAGATGAAATTAGAATTCAGATATGGATATAGATAAAAGTAGCATGGCACATGAAGCCAGGGAGCAGCGATAAGTATTATATGGAAAAAATCACAAATTAGGAGGAAGAATTAGAGAAAATACATCACAAAAGTATCGATAGATACAATACATAGAGATATATACAATGCATAGAAATAGATAAAACACTAAAAGATTAAAAATAAGCCAATATAAATAAGGTATTATAGAAAAGATAAAGAAATAAAATCAGGATCCTTAAAGTATAGAAACATAGAAATAATACCTAAGAATATGCGTTGATAGAAGAAAACTTAGATTAAGTAAATATATATAAGGATAAGCCAACATAAAGATAGAATGAAAAATTATGGATAGAATAAGGAAACATAGATTAAAGAAAGACAGATTAACGGATCATACAGATATAACATTTATAGATACACACGTTAAGGAATAGCATTCTAGATACCCATCCAAATACAACCCGACAGCCATCAGCATCGATCTAGCAAGTATCACCTATTCCTAATATACAACATATGTAAAACAGAACCTTTAAAAATTGATGCCTACTAAACAGCTTATATGAGTTATTTTACACTGATAAAATAAACAGATTATAAGTCAATCATTACCCATCTTATATAATGGCCATACTCTAGGAAGGATAATAATTAAAAATACTAATATCCAAATCCAATCATCATTAAAATTAACATAATTGATGACAGTCAAAAGATGTAAATAACCCACATATTTTTTAAATATATGATGTTATTAATATTGTTCTAAACAATCACGGCAATGTTTACTAACAATGAGATCAAGGAATCGATGTTATATAATCACAAACAGTCAGCAATCGTTTTCAAAGTAGGCCAAGTATATCTACGTACCGGGTGGTCAGTTAAGAAGGGCACTCGGCCATATCTCGAAAAATGATTATCGTAAAGACTTGCGGTAAAAAATTTTGTAACTAAAATGGCCAAAAGAAAACGCTGGAAATTATTTGTAAGTTTCTAAAGTGGCCGTCAGGTGACGTACGCGCTATCTGGAATTTGAAAAGTTGTTTTTTTCCAAATTGTCACCAATTAAGAATACTTGAAATGCAGCTAGTTTTAAGGCTGAGACAAGTTTGATTCTTTTTTGTTAATAACTTTTTGCTCTATCTATTCAAATAAAGTAGTAAGCGATGTTCAAATGTTTTTCCAAACAAATGTCTATAACTTCAAAACGGCTCAACGGATTTAAACAAACTTAGTGTCGTTGAAAAGAGCTTTTCTTAAGCTATCAGATGCTCTATGAACAAGCTGATTGCGATTGCTTACGTTGCCGATAGAGGGCGTTTTCTGACATAACCACAAATAAGACAGATTTTCTCAAAAATTTTAAATGCAACGATATCACTTTTTTTACAGCTAAAGATAGCGAAATGAGAGCTTAACACGTCAGTGAAAACCGCATCTCAATATCTCTTTCCTAATTTAAATTATAAATAAAAGTAATTTAAAATACGAAAAAAAAATCATATTTCATGGAATGTTTCGGTATATATGTCGTTTTTAATTCCTAATTATAGTTGTTTTACCACAATATATATTATTTTTTTGCTAAAATGCCAACCTGATAAGAAAAATAGTGTTTAACGTTGTTTTGTTATTATTTATCGTGGTCGTTAAAAAAATTAAACTCTGTATATTTAAAGGTTTCTAACATATATTGTTGCTTTCCCTCACACTTTATCCAGACTTGGGACTGGTCCAAATTCTATTTTCTAAACCCACAATTTGGAGTGTATTTAAAAGCCAACAGGCTACAACAAGAACTAAAAGTTACTTCTTTTTAACGCAAGAAGTATAGTCTTGAAAAAGACCGATTTATTATAAAATATTTTATTAACGGTAATTAGTGAGGGCCTAAATGTTCGAAATGACGGCCATCTTGTTCAATGCAGGACTGGATTTTTTGTTGTGTCGTCAGCACGCTTGCTTCGATTTCAGCCACTGAGATGCTACGAACGGCATTTGTGATCCGTTGAATCATATCTTCCCTTGTTGTGGGTCGGGTTACATAGACCAGATCTTTTAGTCGCCCCCATAAATAAAAGTCTAAACAAGTTAGGTCCGGAGACCTTGGTGGCCATGAAAATAAACTCCCTCGTCCTATCTCTTTTTCCAGAAAAGTCCTATTTAAGAAGTCGCGAACTCTCGCTGTGTAATGAGCTGGGCACCCATCATGCTGAAACCACATATTACGACGAGTTTTCGAGAGGGACAGTTCATTCTCAATGAAATTTAGTTAGGTGTCTCCATTAAGTCGTTCATTGAAAATCCAAGGGCCAACAATTTTACCGCCTATGATCCCGCACCAAACGTTTACAGACCAACGACCTTGGTTTTGAATCTGCTGCATCCAGTTGGGATTTGTGTGTGACCAATGGTGCATATTGTGTCTGTTTACGCTCCCATCGCTACGAAATGTGGCATCATCTGTCCATAAAATTCGTAAAAAAAACTCAGGATCCTCTTGAATCATATTCCATAGCCAGTGGCAATAATCTAATCTACGGTCGAAATCGTCGTTCGTTAATTCCTGGTGTAACGTAATGTGATATGGATGTAACCTGCAAGAAAGACATAATTTTTTTACAACCGTTATTTGAAAATAAGTGTCACTTTATGTTCCTGTTTTTATAAAATATTATTAAACTAACCAGATTTTATCGATATAATGTCGAACTTATCTAAAAACCAATGAATGACGCTTCTGCAATCTTACGAGTAATTACTTACTTGTTTTCCCTCAGAATACTTAGAACAGTAGTTCGAGTTATTTCCAACTCCCTTGCAATTGCCCTGGTACTTATATGAGGATCAAATTGCAAATATGCCAAGACATTTATAATATTTTCTTCAGTTCGTGCTCTTCTCCTTCTCTATATATAGGACGATGAATGCTTTCTGTTGTTCGAATGCAATCTTAATATGATTGACAACTAGGCAACAACATTATAATGATTGCTGTTTTGTTTTCCAAAGCAAAAAAGTTATAGTTTTGTGTGGACGGAAAAGCAAATCAAACGTGTTGAATGAATATTCATTACTATTCAAATCTTTAATATAATTTAAGTATTTTAACAGTAAAATAATATATATTGTGGTAAAACAACTATAATTAGGAATTAAAAACGACATATATATATACCGAAACATTCCCTGAAATATGATTTTTTTTTCGTATTTTAAATTATTTTTATTTATAATTTAGATTAGGAAAGAGATATTGAGATCCGGTTTTCACTGACGTGTTAAGCTCTCATTTCGCTATCTTTAGCTGTAAAAAAATGATATCGTTGCATTTAAAATTTTTGAGAAAATCTGTCTTATTTGTGGTTATGTCAGAAAACGCCCTCTAGCGGCAACGTAAGCAATCGCAATCAGCTTGTTCATAGAGCATCGGATAGCTTAAGAAAAGCTCTTTTCAACGACACTAAGTTTGTTGAAATCCGTTTAGCCGTTTTGAAGTTATAGACATTTGTTTGGAAAAACATTCGAACATCGCCTACCACTTTATTTGAATAGATAGAGCAAAAAGTTATTAACAAAAAAGAATCAAATTTGTCTCAGCCTTTAAACTAGCTGCATTTTAAGTATTCTTAATTCATGAAAATTTGGAAAAAAACAACTTTTCAAATTTCAGGTAGCGCGTACGCCACCTGGCGGCCATTTTAGAAACTTACAAATAATTTCCAGCGTTTTCTCTTGGCCACTTTAGTTACAAAATTTTTTACCGCAAGTCTTTACGATAATTACTTTTCAAAATATGGCCGAGTGCCCTTCTTAACTGACCACCCGGTACAGTGACGGAAATAAAATTTTGTACACTGAGGTTAGTTAACATTTTATGGCATTTTTGAATATTTTGGTAAACTGGGATTTTTACTTTTATCTCACATTTATACCTTGCGTTTCTTACTTCACTAATAACAGAAAAAAGGTTATAATATAAAATTATTTTTTCGAAGAAAGTATTCCTATACAAGTGGTAGCTGAAATACAGGGTCATTGGATAGAAGGGCAGTAAGAGGTTGAAAATTTTTTTTTACAAAAATATCAGGATAATAATATACAATAAGATACAACTTACCATAAAATTAATTACAAAAATAAATTGATTATTCAAATAAAAAACATTGATCTAAAATTTTAAAACGGATCCATTTTTTGCACCCAATAGGTTTAAACGTCTGGGTATTGATGCCACCAGCATTTGGGCAAGATTGTTTTCTGGATGGAAATAATGTTTTTTTTTTTTATTTCTTTCACGATATATATTTCCAAACATTTTCAATTGGATTGATATCAGAGTTTCTTGAGGGCCAAGGTAACAATGACATATTATTTTCCCGTATCTCGACTGAAACTCTGCTGCTGTATGGACAGGGCAGTTATCATGCTGGTATATAAAAATTTCTTGTTGATATCTATTGTTTGCCGATGGCAAGATAACATTTTAAAAGATGTGTATATAAGCTTAAGTTCCTCGAATATGGTGACGTATTCCTAGCTCTCTGGAAGTCATATACCCTCATACATTAACAGAAAATCTCCCGCTTGCTTTATTATGGGTAGGTATATCCTTCTGCATACCGTGTATTTGGCGGCCTGGTACACTCTAATCTGCCCGCTATAATAAGACTGAAAAATCTTCTCATCGGTAAATAGTACCTTAGTCTAAAAATCCATACCTTGCGGTAAATATTCCATCGCAAACTCCATTCTTTGCTCTCTATTCATATCGGTCAAAAATGGCGTTTTAGCAGCTATTCTGTTCCTTAGTTCCAAATTTTTCTTTACACGATTTCTTGCCGTTCTTACTGTCCCAGGAAAATTAGTTTGGTTATGTGCTTCTCTCTATTGCTGTCTGAAATGGATTGTTTCGCAAATAATCTATTAGATCATTATATTAAGGGATTTTTCACGAATTGGGTTTAGATTATGCTAATTTATGATGAATTAACCTTTATACGTCATATACCTATCACCACCAACATAAATGTGTGATACACTGGCGATACTTCGGTTTTGTTGGCGAAAACGCTAGTTTCTGTCTGATGAAAATGACATAACCCAAACAAAACCCCCTCCAGACCGGATTATGCTTGACGTCATCAATATTTCCCCTACTTTAGGTTATGTCGCGAAGACGTTAGATTATGCTCAAAGCCTAAACCGTTTATGCTGGATTAACCTCACGAAAAATTGCTTATTGATTTAATTTTTTTTCTGTCATTGTCAGCCCTTCTATCCAATGATCCTGTATTTTCCCATTTAGTTCTGAGGTTTTGAATTATAGTGCTTCTAGGTTTCCCAACTTGCTTAGCTATTCTTCATACACACCTTCTTCGCATAAAGCAATTAATCTCGCCGGTGCCTTCTCGAGTTGATTCATGTTCCCAAACTCTTTGTTAAAATGAAATTATATAATTTTCCATTTTCTGATGACACCGATAACAAATTGTCAAAAAGTGAAGTGTATTTCCAGGTGATCTAGGTATACAAAAGCCAACATCACATTGGGAAAAAATAAGTGTACGAAATTTTATTTCCGTCACTGTACTAATTTGTATTAAGTGCAACAGAAACAAAATCCACCAACAATAGCAAAACCAAATGACGCTACTACAGGAGAACTTCAAATTTCGAGGAATTAGAACACGCTCATGCAACAACAATATGACGATCACACATGATAAATGGTTAAATTATATCGACGAATCAATGTTAATTGTATTTTTAAACATAGCTGTAAGATAAACTTATAATAATTCAATATTTCAATAACAATTACTTGTTTTATTTGTTAAAGCATAATTGCCGATTTTTCGGATAGCAATAGTAAGAAAAGACGAATATATTACTACAATATTATAATCATAATTTTAAATCAGAATTATGGACTGATAACGATAAAATGGCAAGTGTTTGAAAAGAATATTTTTTTTGTAAGTCAATAATTACAGATAAAAGTAAACATATATATACGCATGTTTATATTAACAACTAATATGCTGGAAATAATACATTAGGATAAGAATAAGGTTACTAATATTTTGTTTATATTTTTTATATGTACATGAAGCAATATCCATTAAAACATGTCGGCCTACAATTCGGTCAGATGGAGCCTTGATACAAACAGCAGCCAAAGGGAGACCGACAAAGGTTCTGAATTCAGTAAGGATGCAGATCGGGAGATATTGGCTGGAATCCAGGACCGAACTAAGCTATAAACCAAAACAAGTTTAAAGTGCTCAAATATAACTTAAATTTAATTATGTACAAAACGATATGAATATTCGAATATTGAGGACCACTCGTTAATATTTAAGGAGGTTTTCCCGTTTTGGACATACTCATCAAAGATAAGTTTTGATCGTCTCTACTATAACTGAGTTTTTGGACAGTCGCTAATAAATCTTTATTTATTACGGTCGAACTTTTTAACCGTAAAAGATATTTTTGCATTGGGGACCAATGCATGAAGGAGGAGGGCATGTGTAAACTAGTAAGCTTATTCACGAAAAAAGAACAATCAGTCTAAAGTTTGAACTTGATGCTTGATCTTAAAAGATAAAAAATTATACTTATTATCTAAACATGTTTTAAAAACAATCAGTAAACGTTCAACGAATTTTAGTATAAAAGAGCGTGCAAACCGAGTAAACGACAACTTAGTCATCTGGTTAGTTGTACCTTAAAGGCAAACGCTTACTGGTAACAAGTTCAAACCCTCCAAACTTGGTCATCCAGTTAGTGGTACCTCAAAGGCAAGCGCTTTCTGGTAACAAGTTCAAACCCTCCACACCTGGTCATCCAGTTAGTTGTACCCCAAAGGCAAACGCTTTCTGGCAACAAGTTCAAACCTCCCTAAGTTACGTCAGTGAAAAAGTAAAAAGTAAAATGAACCTAAATGAAAGTGAAACTAAATTAAGCATACCAATATGAATTAAACGAATTAACTCTCTTAAAATCTTACATAAACTAAAAATACTTTCAAGGGAACCTCAAATTGTTTCAAGGGAACCAAATGGGTCGAGTCCAATCAGTCCTCAACGAATGGTCATGCGTTTCACGCTCCTCTTGTAAATTATATTTGAACATGGTTAGCAACGTAGCTGCAACGTACAATTATACTAAACCTGGGCATCAATATACGTTCATTTGTTCCTAAGTTAGCAAATCATTATTCTAAACATCACCGTCTGAGCTGAGCAAAGGGGATCACCGCAAGCAAATATACTCTGCGACACGTCATGGGAAGCGCCCCTAAGTCATCTTTGACAATATAATAATAATTTATGTAATAAATTATAAATTATAAATGATTAAAACAGTTTTAATCATCTCCTGATGATGCTAACATGGTTAGCGAAACGCGCGTCGAGTGCAATAATTCTGTTTTGGTATTGTGGATAAAACTCCGTTTTAGAGTATGTAATAAATATTTAAAATTTCCTAGGGAAATCAGAAAAATTTGCCGAAATAGGAAAAAACATATTTTAATTACGTGTCATATTTGTGACAAATCCCCCATGTGTGATAAAGCGGCCAAACACTGTCATATAACTAGACATTATAAAGGATATATCTGTATATTCTGAATGCAACTTAAATTAGACGCAAGCTGGTCTAATACCAGTAATTCGGCATACTTTAAAAAAATATGATTCCCGGTTCTTTAATAAAAATTTATGAACGACAATGTTACAGTTCAGAATCAAGGAAAGCATATTTCGTTTGAGAAACATAATATAATAGACGCTTATATACAGAGTGTCCCACTTAAAATGTGCACAAGTCTATATTTTCATTACTGCCGAATTATTTTTTTTTATTTAACATAATCACCTTTAACTACTCGCGATGCTAAATAAGTAAATTAAATAGGAATTTGAATGTGTAACTGCCTCGTTTAAAAAAAGGTTTAAAAATCAGTGTTTTCTGTCGTAATTAAATTTTGTATTTGGGGTGTTTTGAGAACTTATCCTTACAACGTAGAAAAATCATATTCACCTAAATAAGAAAATTTTATATTAAATATCAATATCTTCAACCAAACCACCATAATTTCTAATGCATTTTTTTGGAATTTTTCAAACCGATAAGCAAACTACGAATTTCTTGAAATCCTGCTAATGGTTGCCTTATGCGATCATTCCAAGATTTTAAGGACGAGTTTTATCTACTTTATTTTTTTATAGTACATATGACAATAAAGCGTGGTCTAGTCTGGAGCCCTAAGTGGTCATGCTACAAAAGGACTATTACGACCAATCTCTTTATTATAAAAATTTATATTGAGCCTCATAAAGTTGCAAAATTATGGATTGGACCGCCATCTAACTAGATTTATAAATTTTGCCTGTAGTCTATAAAGACAAGCCATGAATAACGTCCCAAAATTAACATTCCAAGAACTCCAGAAATCTTGCAATCTTGTATGAAAAAGAAAAATCCAACAATACGATCCTTTAAAACGCCACACCACCGAACATTAACCAGATACTAGAAGGTTCACTCTAAGCACCGCCTCTAGTATTTCCCTCCTTGCGCCGTTGCGGAACCTGATGAAATGCTGGTTAACCGCTCAGGCCTCGTGCCACGTTTCACTCCGTCTGGTCTAAAGTCTGGCGTCTCGCCTTTGTAATCGCTACATCAAAAGTGTCGACTAGGAGTGGACCCTCTAGTCTCTTGTCAATGTTCCGAGGCTACACCAAACATTTGCACACTTGAAGTACTGACTTTTACAGTTGATAACACAGTGTGATTTCTTCTTACTCCAAATCCTAGTATGTTGAGGGGGCATAGTCCCGATTGTAAAAAATTTCACCTCGTCGATAAGCACAATTTTGGCAAATATACCATTACCTTCATAAAATTTGTCCTGCCTCATTAGACAATATTCCATTTTTATTTCTTCATCACCTGTTTACAACGTGTTCAAAATATTGCTTTCAATGGTTTGGTACAATTTCCTTTCAACAAAACAGAGCACAGAACTTATCCGCCTGACATCAAAACTTTATTAAGCTCTATTTTGGATTTAGGCGGAAATGGCTTAAAATTCTTTCATCATGTGTATGATTTCTTGAATGTTTTTCTTGCACTACGGGATCGCGTTGATTAAATATTCTATTGGTTTTGGAAACTGTACTACATAATATAAAGCGATTAGGAGGTCAGTAATGCTTTTACTTTGACCATAATTTTTCGCTCCAAAATAAGAAGAAACTGAGAGTGAGAAGAGTTAAGTTAAAATCCAAAATATAAATAAAATAAATGAATACAATTTATCACTGCGAATATGTAAGCCAAAACGAGCTATTTGCGAAGCGTAGAAATTAGACCCTAAGCCCAATATGTCGGAGAGCATGGGTTATTTATATAAAGCGCCACTGACTTAAAGATTACTAATTCAGAAGGTCCTTGCGTTGGAAGGTTGAGCTCATTTTAGCTTAAGCATCACACGAAATAAATACCAGATTAAATAGAAAGTGGCGCGCCAAAAATTTGTTAAGAAAGTTGAATAGAATAATAAAAAAAAACAAAGGTAGTCAGAATTGTTCGGTTATCGAGCCAACGTAATACGGAATTAATACTCTAAAAATTTAATAATTAATAATAAATTGAACGAACAATAAAATAAAAGGTAAATTAGTGAAGTCAGACTATAGTTCGACGTGGTTCAGTTATAGAACTTACTGAAAGACCAAAAAAGATAATAACTGGAAGTTAAGTTAAGATTTAATCGAGTCAGAAATAAATCAATTATTACCGTAATAATTAAAGGTTAGGTTTAATTAATCAAAATAAATAGGTCAAAACAATATAAATACACTTAGCAAATTCTGTTTGCTCGAGCACTAATATTACAGTTAATCGGAGTAGAACAGGTACCTCGGTGAAAATGCAGCGTAGTGTACTTCCATGAACTGGAAAAGGTACTTAATATTTCTTACAGCTATTTAAATATAGAATTCCCGTGAAACCAAATTTAATTACCTAACAAAAAAATAATACTAATATAAGAGAACCAGTACTTCTACCCGACGCGACGTGATCACGTAAGGCTTCCACTTCTTTGCCCACTAGAACTGGATATTAATTAATTACACTCTAATTACAATCCGTGAAATAAGCACCTTTTTAACCGTTTTAAAGCTTGAGGTTTAATGCATGTACTCGAAAGTGAGATTATGTCAAAATAATTAAGAAGATGAAATACGAAACACTGAAACGTCGGACTTGGGGTTTTGCTATTTTGAAAAAAAAAAAGTCAATTCAAAATTGTACAGTAATTAGAGAATCCGTAATAATAATATAAAAACTACTTCTCTCACAGCCTTCTCTCCGTGGACGTGTGAAGCTCCAAACAACTCCAGGCAGGGAATGTACGCCGAAAACCACAAAATTATAGACGGTAGACGGGACAAAAAGGGTTGTAGAGTGGCGGATTCTTCCTACTAGGATCGAGAACTTCTCTAAAACAACTTGAACTGTACGGGAAAACTTGACTCCAGTTAGAACGACCCTGCGAAAAAACTAACTTATTGGAGTTTTTGCATAAAGTGAGACAAAGAGCAAATAAAATGACGTAACAAAAAACAATTAACTAATTACATATTAGTTTTGGTTTAGTTACAGCTCAGAAATCAGAAAAAAAATCTTTTCATGAATTAAAATCAAATAAAATTGCACAAAATAATAAATATAATCAATGAAATTCACCTCTGTAGTGTTCACAGAGAGACCAGCAAAAATATATTTTCAGGGAAAATCAGAAATAGAAAAAATCAATTTACCTGTACAGTGTCTTTAGAAATCTGCTGATGCTGGATTTGTTGACTCGAAAGTCAAAGCGGGACTTCTGCAACTAGATTATAAAATAAGTTACGAAATTTTTTACGTGTAATGAAATCACAAAGTGAAGATACTTAATAACCTGAAGAAATTCGCCTGATAAGCAGTTCAATATAAGGTTCCAATTAAGGTATATAGTTTAGGCACTAACAGACATCTCAACTAGAAAAGTATTGCAAGATATAGCCTAAAACTCCAATGGACGATAGGTTTGCTCAAACTGAAAGCTTTTACTGTCACAACCACACCATCTGCACCATTATCAAAAGTAACGACGCGACGTGGCCAATTCTAGAAGCCGATAGAAATTCAATTTTTTTGCCTGGCAATGTTACCAACTCAACCTATAGATGGACCCGTCAAAATACATATTTGGCAACACTTATCCATAACACAAGAGAAAGCAACAGATGGCGACATCTCGCCAGAATATAATAAAATCGCCTACTTCCAGGCGTAAGCGATTCTGTCGAATTCTTAAACAAGAATTCGTAATATAATAAATTAGTAGATTACGAAATTATGAAAATCATTCAATTCACAACAACATTCAGACACTGCTCGTCAAATGAAGAAATGGAAATACCAGCTGATTAGAATAATAAATGCCAAATCTGGACTGCTTTATGTCTGGTTGAATTCTTGTGCTGCCTCTCTAATCTCGTTCACAAAATCTTTTACTTATCTAATACAGCGGAAATTGCAACAACTCGCACAATAAAATTTTTTCAATCACGTACAAAATTATACTTTGTTTACATGGTCTACAGATATAATTTTTCTTATTTATTCGTGTTCGATCCCTTTTTTTTTAATTGTAAGAAATAAATTCTCAAAACTCTCAACTCCTAGCTTCCTTATTTATACGTGTTCGATTCTTTGCTCATTTTTCATATCGTAAAGACAAATTCACAAATCGCCCAAATACAAAATTTCGTTTTGTAGCATAATATATACAGCACACCATTTGTTTCATATATATTTTTAAAGCATGCAGTTGAATGCTTAATTTTTACAAAGATGATTACACATTTTAATAACTCGCCTCCTACGGAGGGTACAAAATAATTTCAAAATTAGGTATGTTTCAAATTTTTTTCTTCACTGACGGACGGCTGGAAAAATTCGACTAGTCATTATCTCCCTGAAAAGAAAAAATACTATGCCGCACTGATATATCTATATCGATCTAGTTAAAAAATATCCCATTATAATAATAAAGCCTCTAGATTATGTGATGAACAAAGCTTGTGAACTCGGCTACTTCCCTAATACCTTCAAGCTATCTTTAGTAAAGCGTTTACAAAAAAAAAGGAGAAAAGCACGAGCTGGAAAATTACAGGCGTATATCATAATTAAGCGTTTTTTAAATAATTAAGTCCTTTTTAAAAATCATTTAAAATGCGAATATGTCACATTATGTGTTTCTTTTGGATAAATAAACTGGAACAGCCTGTTAGAGTATGAATAAATGATTATTATAATACGGCTAAGGGTAAGTGTACTCTTGTAGTTCTGCAATAAGGACTGACTTTGTCTCGGCTAAATTGAATTCATGTGAAGTACCTAGTACTGGTAATAGTGTTTTTTGGCTGACCACAAGGGTCCCAAGTCCCATGTTTTTGTCGTGCGTTGTAGAGCTTCACACTGAAATGTACTTGCTCCATTAATTATTCTGTATGTCAACGACCTACCTGATCATGTTTTGGCTTGTTCTGTTTATATGCACAGGGACGATGAATCTATAGTTGTAACCGGCAGAGATCCAGAAATATTTGCTGCCAAAGCTGCCGATATTTTAAGCAACATTAGAAATTGTGGTAGCCAAAATATGCATATGATAAATTACGACAAAACCTCTAATATATATCATCAGGGCAGCGGTACTGATTTCATAATAGGAAGTCTAAGTTTGAAACGAAAAACAGTGAAGGTTTTAGGTGTTAATATAGAAAGGTATTTAACCTATTTCGAACATCTTTATTTTATGTGCGGTAAGGTTAGTCCGTGCTACTTTGCAACTGTTCAACTTAAAATCTCTTTTAGCGAAAAAATCTAATGATCACATATTACGCCTTGATATATTCACAGCCTTCTTAAAATATAGTCACTGAGTAGAGTATTTATCCTATACAAACAATAAGTATGCACATAATATTTAACTTACCATAAGCTCAAACTGCAGAATAACTTTTAGCAGGGTCAATCTGTGGGTCAGGTTGAAGCAAATTATTAGTAACAAGCCGATCTCAGCGGGAATGTTTGGACAATAATTTCCTATTTAATTCGCCAAAAGTCACATTCGGTCCCAGTGAGGGAATGTTGAAAAAAATCGCCGCCCCAAACAAGGAGGAGTAGGTATATTCTGTGCAGATTGTCATAACTTTTGTGAGGTAAATTTGATTTCCAAGAAGAGTATTGATAGTACTGTGGAATATGCCTGTGTTGTGAGTAAAAACACTAAATTGGTAATATTATGTATTTACAGACGAGGTTTGGGATGTTTTGACTCATGTATCGAAAGTTTCGAGGATGTATTAAATTGTATATATTCCGCTATTTCGCAACAAAAAACTGTATACACCGCAGCAGTTGCTCTTGCTCTACAAAGCACAAAGCACACCCTGAAGCTGCTGAATTCTATTCAGAAGAGAGCTGTGCACCTTGTCGGTAACCCGGAGTTGATCCGGAATCTGGATAGTCTGGAACACCGCAGACATGTGGCCGAGATGTCCCTGTTTTACAGATACTTTCACGGCAGATGTTCCCAGGATTTGGCCCGCCTCATCCCGCCCCTGGCAACGCCTGTCGGACAGTCACGATAGACGGCAAGAGCGCACCAGGTCGTCGTACAACTGGAAATACCTAAAAAACATCGCTTACAATAACTCCTTTGTCTGGCGCACTGCATCACTGTGGAACTCACTCCCAGGACGTCTGTATCCCCCTAATTACAAACTTCAACTATTCAAGAACCGTGTCAATCAACATCTTCGCACACACACCGCTCTTCGGGCGCCATAGAATCTCCCTTTTAGTGTGTGTGCCACTACAATAAAAAAAATATCTATCATATTCGGTTGTGATAGGAGGTGACTTTAATGTGAATCTATTTGAACAAAATGAGCATTCAAATGTGCTACTGGACTTGATCTATTCATTTAACTTATCTCCTTTTATATCTGAGCCCACACGAGTGACTCAGAATACATCTACGCTCATAGATAACATCTTTTGTAACCTGGAAGTAGCTTTGTGTAGTGGTTATGTTTTAAATACGGCGCTCTCTATCAGATGTAAACTTGGAAAAACTAGACATAAAACACAGAGAGTCTACTCAAAGAGCAAATTATAACATTATAACACAGATCTATATAGCTAAGCTATATAGATCTGTGATTGTCACAGATCTACTCCGGTATTAAAAATGTCGCTCGCCAATAATGCAATAAAATTAAATACTTTCCTATTTAAACGTGTTTTTCCCCGCCGTGTTGCCAAGTCGCGAACTGTAGTTTACCTTCCATATCAACTTATGGTATTACTCATTTTCTTGGCAATCGTATGGTATATTATGTCAAATTAAAGTTCATATTAGATTCAGTGAATGGTGTTTGCTTGAATATGGACTAAAGCTCACCTTAAATATCGGTGTAAAAGGTCATTACAAATTTTGTTAACTTATACTGTACCTAATATCTCTTATTTGTATTAAGTAATAATATTATCACGCAGGATTTTGTTTCGAAGATCAAAGGAATTTTTGAAATGTTTATCGACATGTCAAAGTACCATTTAATTTTTTTTTAAACTCTACTATCAATATTATAAATTGCCGTTTCATCTGTTTTACTATTAATAAACTATCATACTTAATAAAAAATGTAAAAATCGTATTTTTCTAAAAAAATATGTTTGTGTTAATTTTATACATAAATATTAATAATAAAATTCGATGATTTGAGTGGGTCAAAAAGTCAGCCGGAATATTGTTCGACGTGATAACTTGGCAGCACCGACCCGTTTCTAGACGACTGGTTCACCCGCTCGCGAAAGCCGGTGAATATTTTTGGCCCCGCGTAAAAAGCATTGGAAGAGGTATCTGTTGCGTAGCTATATAGATCTGTGATTATAAGGAAGAATTGACCCAGGTCAATGGCTACAACTTTATAATAGCCGGGATGGCATATCAAGTATTTTCGAACGCTATCACTGATCTGCTAAAAAATATATTTGTTATGAAAAAAATTAAACAAGCAAAAAAGAGTTTCTACAAGGGGTATCAAAATTTCATGTAGGAAAAAAGAATTTTATTTTTTAAACAACTTAGGGGTCAAATAATTAAAACGTATTTTAAGAAGTATTTTCAGATATAAAAAAAGTTATCAAAAAAGCTAAGAAGTTACACCATCACTCTGTGATAGAAACTTCTGAAAATAACAATCTGGATGCAGTTATGTTTGTAAAGGATAATATGGATTTATTTTTAGATTGTGACAAAGGACATGATCAGTATACCAGAAATAAAAATAACTTATGCTGTAAAAGTGTAACATTTCTTACATAGAGAAAAACGTTAAATGTTCTGTGAAAAAAATATTCAAATCTTTTCCTGAATCAATTCGCGTCCTTCCAAAGAAAAAGCTAAAGAATGTGATAAAAAAGTATCTTTTAGTTAAAGCTTTTTACAAACTAAGTGAATTTTTCAATGATGAAGAAAGAAAGACAGTAGGCATGAGCTGAATATAGCAAGTAATTGTTATTGTATTTGATATAGTTCTACACCCTTTAAGGGGTAGGTACTGTATATAATTTTTCATATTGGAATTAATAAATATAATAGTAGAGGTTTTGTCCATGTAGGTTCATGTTTAAAATATTGCGAAATAATTATCAAAATTAGTTGATATTCCACCAATATTATTAGATTAAAGTAAGTAAAAAACTAAAATAATTATCTCCTGGTGATGCTAACATGGTTAGTGAAACGAGAAGTATTGAAAGAAATATATTTTCCTGATTATCAATAATTAATAATATTTCACGACTCTTAGAAAAATTAATAATGCATGAAATATATTATAACTCTAAGTTACTCAATGAAGAATCATGTAACTAATATAGGTAAATCGTATTTTATTATGCTAAAAAATTAAACCATATAAACCTATTTCCTATTAGATATAACAGTATTTTTTAAATTATAGAAATATTGACCTATTTAATTCAAAGTCTTAATATCGTTTATTTAGAAAAACTGTATTAACATTCTTAAAGGGCTAATTATTTTTAGCATAATAATTATTGTTTGCTGATTATAATTAGATTTTTCTTTATTCGTTCTACTGAAATTGCTGATTCTCTTTTTTTTTCAGTTATACCCTGATGGTGTGTATCCAACTGGAAATAGGTCTTAATTAACTGACTTTTGCTGTGTGTGGTAATATTAATTAATTGCTGTTCATGAACCCCATTGTTGTCAAGATTTAAAACAGCAGAGGCTCTTTCTCTAAGATGTATAGTTTTTATTATTTGTTCTGTATCAATACCAATAATTTTACATATTGCAAATTTGAACCTGGCAGAATTAGTATTTTTTCGAAATGGATAATACTCCTACCAACTTTTCACATTGGGTCTACTGAAGTTTTATTATGACTTAAGTTCCAAAATAGGACCACATGGACGCAAAGGGTTAAGAATAAGCTGTCACCTTCTATACATTTACTACTAATTAACTAACATAGGGCAGGTCAATTTTTGTATTAGCTGTACATAACTGCAATCTTGCTACGAGCCAATTTTCTCGAGCTCTCTTGGGTCCTTTTTAAGAAATTGGATTATATTCTGTTCGCCCTGTGTAATTCCATTACATATATTGTCATTGTCTTTTTTATACCTAAGATAAGCTGCACATTTTCCCCTCATCTCTCCAGGCTAGTTCGGGAAAAAAACTAACATTAAAGATCATCAGGACTGTCCTCATCTCACATCTGAAACATTTTCTTATTCATCATTACTCAACGCCGACGTACTTAATTTTCTTTTTAAGGGGTGCTCTGGCAGTTGTAAATTCAGCATGGCAAAACGGGTCAAATCGTCCATTATATCTCCTATAAAACGTTCTTGCAATTACCATGGGAATTAAGCATAATTTGTAGAATACTTTTTTATTATACTTTTCAGAATGTTTCTTTTTCATAATAAAAGTGTAATTTTTTAAGACGCGAGTTAACGTTCGATAGAAATATTTTTATTATAAATGTTATAAGATAAGACTTTACGTTATAGAATTCCATGAACTCTTTTGATGTTTGGATCTTTTAGTGTCATCTGTCATATGAATTAAAAGGTTGAACTTCTCTCCTAATAAATCTAGAATATCCTTTCCAAAACGGGACGTTTTGTAACGCATTTATGTAATAAATCAGTAAGGTGCACTGGCACGATGACAACTAGTAGCCACTGACAAAAGTATAATTAATTATTTGTTGATCATGGCTCACTATGATTCTTTTGTCATTTGTGATAAATCGTAAAAATTTTCATTGTTGATATAATATATTTATTAAATTTTATTATGTGCGAAATTTTCTTGCCGAATATCCCACCAGCTTCAATTAGTAAGGGTATATTATCCCTCGTTCACTATTACTTTACGAAAAGTTATTTACATATAAAGTACGGAAAGTAGCACTTTCCTGCACGAGACTGCCGTTGTCACGAACGACATGAAACAGGGTTCGAGCAAACTGTTAAGAACATGTTTTTTTCTATGATTAAAATATAAAGAAACTAAATTAGAAATTACTACAAATATTAATACTTTCATAGGTAAAAAATAACATGAGTGTATTAAGGTCTAAATTACTATATTATTTTTATGTTCCCATGCCGGTGCGGGATAATGACACTTTCGAAGTTAAAATGCGTGCAGGAAAAACCTGCAGTCATACAATGAATAATTTTAAAAATATTCCTGTCAAATTCAAGCACTGAAAGTATTATGTGTGAAAAATCGTCGTTTTTTCATACATTAAATTAACCAATTTATGGTTTTGTCTAAAACTGTCATTTTTGTCTTTCGCTATGACGTCATAATCTTGAATTTTTTGTAACTGACGAAAACTGTATGAAACGAAAAGTTTTTTTCTACAAGCGTGCGAAAAGTTGCACTTTTCCGTACGCAAATACTTTCCGTACGCTCAACAGTGCGGAAAGTATTTTCGTGCGGAAAAAAAATTCAAGTCTTCACTCATTTACATTTTATTTACATTTTTAATGAAACTTAAACAGTAACAAATAGCGTGATTTTAATGTACCAAATTACTTATTATTTACATTTATATTGAAAATACAATGGTTTGCATTTTGTAAACTTATTGCCGATGCAAAAAGGTCCCACGTTGACTGCGAACTAGGGAATGTTCTCTCATTATTAGTGTATCTCCCAACTTGAACATACTGAACTTGAACTTGAATGAGATTCTTCAGCATTATTAATGGTATTGGTATTTTGCATGGAGCTGCTTGCTTCTGATAATGCCAAAATTTTATTTAATGTTTGTTTTTTGTTTGTAATCGATTTTCTCCATGTACCCTTCTCTCTTCTGCTACGCTACTGCATTTCCAGCCTCCGTCCCTTTTTATACTTGTAATATTCGCGACTTAATCGGCAAGCATGTTCGTTGAGGATCGCCTGAAGCTGTGTCCTATATATTTTTCAGGATTAGGTAGACGTAAGAACACAGCAATCTCCGAAGGTATCTTGCTAATCATATTAATACCAACATATTGCGTAGTGCATTTACCATGAATATATTTAACAAAAATCTTCTGTTTGGTGTGATTAAAGGACGTAATTGAGAATTATCTTTTATAATAATCTAGGTACATACCATTTTTTAAGTCATTAGATATAACAAAAGTTCGACTTGGATAAGTTTTTGTGTTGGAAATTTTGATTACCAGTAAGTTGCCCTTATCATCTGTTGATAAATACGTCAATTCTTCACGACGACACGCTGCAGCCAATCCAAATATAGTGACCACATTCATTAAAAGGTAAATATCATCGGGTGCTTCATTAATAAACTTAGAAATATCAGTTTTGCTGAATATGTTTGACTTTTTTGGCCGAAAACCAACATTCTGACGTTTCAAGTAAGCTAGCAGTTTTGGAAATCTTCCAATGTCAAATTTTTTTCGTATTCTAATTACCATCTTCAACATAGAATATCTTGACCAAAGAGACGATGGCTTACAAGTTTTACTGCCTTCTAAGTTTTCATAAACTATCGAATGACAGTATCTTCGAATTTAACCTGCGGATATAATTAACCGGAACTTTTAAACCTCCGGTTAAATTAAAAGTTACTATTGTTCGATAGCTTATGAAAACCCAAGATAGAAATGTGCAAACCGTTTTCTTTGATCTTGTGCGGTTTAGATTTTAGAGCCTGTCAAAGTGTCAAAATGCCCGATTTTCAACTGTCAATATTTGGTAAACGGCTAAAGATAGGTATAGGATATAATACATAAAATGTGTTTAGATTTTTCCAGAGAATCCAAAAATGTTGTAATATACAGGGTGTTCCATTCAAAAAAATATCAAAGTGACCCCTAGCACTTTTATTTGATGTTCAATTATTTTTTGCTGAACATATCCGAATTCGCGGGAGAAAATTACATAAGACGGCTATTTCAGTTTTTTTATAAAAGTACAGGGAAAGTCAAAAAATCACCTTGTCTAGTCATCGTTGGATAACCCTGTACCTTTAAACTGAGAAATGGCAGGGCCGAAATGGTAAATACCAAGAAATTGGACTTAGCCGAACGTAATTAGAGGAACGATACCCTCGTGCACACAGCGAATCTCTTGACGGGAAGAGTGATTTTTGTTAAAGGATGAAGTGAGTGAGCATAGGTATAAAATTGAGTGGGGTACGCGCATGCTGTATTTGGATCATTCTAGAGGCCATGTTTGCCAGTGGGTCACTAGATAATCCGTTACTAGATTATTGGAGTGGAAAGGGTGAATTTCGGTTAATAGAGCGGTAAGTATTGAGTGTTTCGATCGGAAACTGACAAAGGTTTTTTTATGCGAGTTGCGAGTTATTTTTTCCTGAAAATTATTTGTGGCTGACTTTGTCGATCTGTCCGTTACGGCAGAACTCTTTGACAGTTGAACGGTTGTAATTTCTAGGAAAAATGTCCCGTGCTCTAAGCATATTTTTATCTTTTTTATCCTTTTAATTTAAATAGGAGTTGAATAGTATTTTATTTGGCAGTTAAAAGAACAAATAATATAGTCAGAGTGCAAATTATAAAATATTGTATCACCTGTTGTGACTCGTTTGACAACAATCCGCAATATTTGTAAACAATAATTGTAATTTTTTATATTTGCTGTCTGTAAATATATAATTTCTTTCTCTTCCGGCTTACTTAAAAATTAATTTTGAAATAATAGCAGTGATAAAAATGACACTTTTTGTTCTTAACGATATTGTAAAATCATGATTTTAGAAACTTGTTAATGTCTCGCGTTATTTAGCAATTTTGTAAAGTACTGGCTTCTTAGATTTTTAACGGCTAATATATTTTTTAAATTAACAATTTTAAAATTTAGTTTATTTTTAAGTTTAAGGCAAATAACTGTTTAAGTACCCCTAACATTTAATTGAGTTTAAACCTACGCGAAAGGCCTATTGTATTTGCCTTGACGTTACAGAACCAGTCGTAAAACTGCATACTTGGTTGCGAACTAACGAGGGTGTTATTATTATGTTTTCTTTAGTAAATTTGTTTTTTTTTTCAAGTGCTTTAATGAGTAAAAAACGAACCAAATAAACCTAACGTAGCCAACATGACGCGTAAGTCACTAGTCTATGCTCTATACACATTTGGGAGGATATGACTTCAGAACACTCACATGTTCGTTCATGCTCAATGTGTGTTTTCTCAGATCTTCTCAAGTCATGTGTTGTTTGATGTTGTTTTCGTCGCATGCATGCATTCTCATCTCGCTTCACGTTCACAAGTTTGAACAATGTCATCAATCGAGGATGAAGTTTTACTGCATAGTTCTGCTGTATTTGTGACAATATCTCTTTTACTGGAAAAGAAAAGCCGATACGATAAAAAATACGATGGTGGATAACACAAATATACAAAAATAAAAAATGGTATTGTATAGACTTATCCTTTCTATGTCAACTGTATCTCTAGTTTCTTCCTGATGCAACAAAAATTGCATATGCAAACGACTTGGATACATAAATGTCTTTCCGACCTACAAATAAACACAAAATAATAAATTACTGTATTACCGTAAAGGTAAAGTCTATTTTGTGGCTAAAATATAATTTTTTTAACTAACTATAATCAAATAGAAAACCTACTTTTCAATAATGTTTTAAAACAAAAATCAAAAAAATCTGACCCATCATGCATGGTACTCTCCCATCTGATTCGCCAAGTTTCCCAACACATTTTTGTATAGCGTATAAAAATTAGGAGAAAAAATTTAGGAATCCAAATGTCACTTATATTTAAAGTTATTATCGTCGGTAGTCAAGTCAAGGGACTGAAGCACAATCTGCCAAAAAACGTAAATTTTGAGGAAAACACTACTCTCATGCTATGCCTACGGTATAGACGTGAAAGTAAAAATGAAAAATTGATTTAAAAAATATTAAAATAATAAAAAAATTATTTAATTATATTTTTATATAATATGTATACTGTATATACCTTTGCTTTTTTGACTTCGAAAAAAACCTAGTAGGCTGGTCATCTTCTACTTTATAGTTTAACATTGAGGTAACCCGCCTATTTAAAATATTATTTCATTAGACCTTATACATTCGGTTTTGGGAAACCCTATATATATGTAAAGAAAGAAAAAGTAAAAAACAAGTCATAAATTGAAGTAGGGTTTTGCGAGGTTTTTTGGAGGAGATCCGAAAGCTTATCGCTCGAGAACGGGGATAGATAGTCAAAAGCCGGCGCAGTGTACGGTTTATTTTGGTGAATTGCTTTACTTCTGTGAATTGCTTTACTTCTGTGCTTTAACATGTCATTACAGGCCAGTAAAATTTATGATATTGTTTATTAACATAATTTTGACAAGTGTTTATTTTATTCTCACGTACAATTCATATTTATTGGCATAACCTGTGTACATATTTAATGAAATCGTTTTATGCTGTGAACAACACTGTTTTAAATGAAAACAGAAAATATATTTTTTGCTATCTTTTCGTGCTAGGTGTATGCAAGGGCCTTGATGAATCAACTAACCATTTCCTACCCTGGCGGGAGAATATCCTCGTTATAAATGCAATGATCATTCTAGAAATATTGGCCCAAATTGCAACTAAATAGCTGGGTAGCCTCCGTAATCCAGGACCTCAGTACTTCCAGTGGCATCTGTCTAACTAACAACAACCCCTTCAGATTTAAATGTATTTTTACAAGTGTGGAACTACGAATTGTTGTACGAGAGACAGCAATTTAATTAATTATTATACTAATAAAGGTCATACAGAATAATTCGGTTTAGGCATTTAGATCGAGGGTTTCTCTGCCGTATTCTTTCTCCTCGTGAATTCCAGGCTGAGGCCGGCACGTTTTTCTGTAATAATTTGGCACGTTTTCTTTAATAAATATGGCGTATTAGGAATCTGTGTTTTAATTTACATGACACACCTTTCCCTCAAATTTCCCTAATTTTGTTACCGTTGAGCGCATTATGAGTAAGTAGAATTATGCAAGATATAATAATAACACAACGTAGGTATTGTTCTTTTAATATAGTTCTTTTTAATCTATTTTGACGATCTTTGGCAGCATAAAGACAAAGCACAACTTATCTCATTCAACTATGTTGAACTGACATCTTTGTTTAGCTCTGCAGCAATCTCTAGCAACGCGTATTTTTTTTTTATTTTTGGAGTAATAAAAAGAATTTAGAATCCCAATGCACTGCGTACTGCTCATACATATCAATTTACTCTAAACACATCTCGTTACTCCGTTCCATGTTCACAGGTCACAAAACCAGTCACTTTGCTCAGAAAAATACAACTGTGGCCCAATTCGCTAATAATACATATAAGTATACGTCCAGACAACGAAAAACCTTTACATTGAGCACGCATACGCTTGGTGTTTTCTTTGAGCGGAGATCCAATTATTTTTTTTCTTGAAGTGTGTGTGTATGTGTGTGTATATGGACTGATTTAAAATTTTTTAATAATTTAGAGATTATTTTGAAAAATTGGTAAATGGTAAAATGGTAAAATTGTCAAATAAATTGACAGCTGCCAATTAAGTTTTTTCATTGCTCGCAGTCTTTTATAACTGTGTGATGGTTTGAGCATTGCCTTAAAATGAAGGATAAATCGTGGATTTTGCCATAGAATAGCCGTCTTTTGTAACTTTTCACCTAAAAATCACCAGCCACCATCACATCTGATAATATTTCACATGCTTAGGTATGATAGATACACGAGAACTATCGAAAAAATAAAACAATTTTGATGAAATATTCTGTAGGCGTTTCGTTTAAGGGTATTCCGAGCCGTATTGAAATTGGCAAGAATGGGAAAATCGCCGGTTTGGACGCGTATATTTTTGAAAAAGAGATCACTTTGGGTTAGTTCTGGCACCGGAAAAGTTGCGAAGATCAATAAAGTGGGACGACCGATGATTCGATAGGGAGTTCTTTTCTGTTTCAAAAATGTCGGAAAAATTCAGTTTTTTGGGCCAATGTAAACAGTTTTAGGGTCATCCAAATTAAAGTTTTTTTTTAAGATAATTTCTTATTGAAAAGCCGAGCATTTGACGAGAATGTACGTCGAAAACCGTACAAGGGCGCCATTTTGAAATTATTATAACTTTAATGCAGGGTGAGCTATTTGAATTTAAACTTTTCGTCTTTTCGAGTTTTTTCACGACTCGTCAACAAATAGTAGATCATTACTGGAAAACCGAACAAACTGGAGCAACAATGCTTTGACACATTAAAGAGAGGGGTTAGTTTCGGTTAAACCAAAATACGACATTGATCCGATTGAAAATGCCGAATTGGTATTTTTTTTTATTTCTCTTTTGAAAAATCTACTTTAAGCGTACGTGCATAGCTATTTTCCAAAAAATAATTTCAGATTCGTAAACCTCCGTATCTCTGCTATAAAAAAATCCATAACACTTTTCGGTACGAGATCGGAAAATACGAGAAAATCGAAGATGAACTGAAGCATGCAGGAAATCGGGAAAAACTTAAAAATTAGATTATATTTCTCTTTGAAAAGCTGGCTTTGCTAAACATTTTTATTTTAGTTGAAATATGTATATTTATACATTTAATTGCGTAAAATCTCTTTGAAAACAGTTTAAAATTGGAAAAATAAGTAAGTATCGGATATTTTTAATGGGAAAGTTAATAGGCATAATAGTAGATATTGGGCCAGACCAAATCCTCATTGGATACGCGTAGATAATACCCAATTTTCTCGAAAGGTAAATGTTTGGGCTGGTATAATAGGCCGAAAATTAATAAACTGATCTTTTAGGAAACGGTATTATCCATCTGTTGCGCAACCATTTCCAAATAACCGTAAGTAGCAGTTGTTACTTTATTTTATCCGTTGTATTCATTATTTGAACGTGATTTTTTAGCTAACAATCAAGAACGAAATGATGAAATCTAGTTTCAGTATGATGATGCCCCACCGCATTATGTTCATATAATGTTGGACAATATCCGGATGTTGTCTTTTTTATAAGATGGCTTGGCTGTAGGGGTGCAATCGAATGGTCAGCTCGATCGCCCGACTAAATGAGATGCTTAAAATGTCTGTTTACTTCTTGACAGTAAACCACATTCTATAGAAAAGCATTTTTATGGATGTCGTTTCCTCGATCCTTCTACATTCTCGTTCTAATCTTAGCTTTAAATCATCGAGGTCATTTGGCTTAGTTTTGAAACCCCTTTTTTTACGTAGCCCCACAAAAAATAATCGAAAGGTGGAATAATTTTTTTGGGGCTACCTGAAAAAATCAGTTTTCAAAACTATGCCAAATGACCTCGATTATTTAAAGCTAAGAATAGAACGAGAATGTAAAATGATCGAGGAAAGGACTTCCTTCTAAATGATTTAAATATTTTTCCTCAGTATTTGGCTTACTGTCAAGAAGTAAGCCGACAACACTTTAAGCATCTCATTTAGTGTTCCTGAATGTTTAAATTTATAACACATGTTTTCTGTAGTGCATTTCACATTAAAGTATCGATATTAGACCATGATTTTCTGAAAAACTGTTAACTTTCGAAAAAATACTCTTAATAAAAAAAATTCAGAATTTCAAGATATACAACAGCAGATTTATATAGTTTTAATATAGTTATGTCATTGTCATTACTATCAAATTAAAGCAGCCTTCTGTAAAACAAAAGTCTTCAAATTTCTCACAAAAATATTTATAAATTCTTCAAAATATAACAATTATTCCGTGCTCACTTCGATAGCTGTTATAATACTCGTCCTTGAACTTTCTTAAACTCTTTATACCTATGCTTTTACGAACATAGATAGGAATACATATGTAGGACAATTTAAAAATTTTGTAAATCAACAGGAACAAAAATTTTAGGTACATGTTCTAGGATCCTGTTCGAACAATTTCCACAAATAATATTACTTTCTCCAAATGCTATTGACATACTAGTTAATTATTATGTTTAATTGGCTACAAGCTTTCGTGCGGGATACTATTCATACCAGTAAGCCATTTGTGTGAGCCCTCAAGTTTTTAGTGTGTTATTTTAAATTTTTATAAAAGTAACTTTGTTGTTATAAATGAATAATATTTTTTCTTTATTTAAATAAACAAATAAACGAGATTTTAAATATATCATATCTTAAACAATAATGTATGTTTACTTATGTAATGATACCTTATGTATTAATACTACCTATTATATTATCATTATTCCATAATTCACAATCGCCATTACAAAAAAGAACACAGAGAGAAATCAAATACCCTCTCTGTATAATCAGAGCAGTAAGAGGGCTCTAAGCTTAATTCAGTCAAACACTGGTTCCAAAATTTGACAATATTCATAAACATTTGGTACATGCGTTACTATTTTTTTTTATTTCCTTTAATGCAATTGGCAGCAAGTTGTATATTTTGGGAGCAAAATTAGTTTAAATTAGTGAGAATGCCGTCAGCATTCCTATACCTCCCAGTATATATAACATGTATAAGATTATTTAAAATAGACTCTTAATAAGTAGATAGATTCACATAGAATAATATCGCAAATTGCTATTTTGTGTTACAATGAGCTATATTTACTAACAAATTTGACTTAACATCAGCGATTAAGCACAAGCGCAAAACTTACGGATTTTGAGATCAAAGATTCTGAAATTATTCGATTACTCGCTTTCATAACTCAGAAGTTTATATTCTAATTTTATTTTTTGTTTACGAAAGTTAATAATTAATTATCGATTCTTGATTCTGGTCTTGCTATCGCTTAATTTAAATTCAACTTTATTAAATGGCTACAGAATACTTTGAACAACATTTCTTCAAACTGGTTATAATAGTTATTTGTGTATTTAGAGCGCAAAGTAACGGATTGCCGCTTGAGAAACGGCAATCTTACTTTGCGCTCGAAAAACATACAGAACTTTTTCTACAGCCGCATTTTTTAAAATTAAATGCACATTTTTCTCTATACTTATTCTGAAATTTGCGAATGACTGTCAGTTTTGACATATTATGTTCGGGCTTCGGGCATATTTAGAACAGGATTGCCAGCAACAAACTGTAACAAACGCACGACTGTCATTTATTTATCTTCGGTTTCCATGACCATTCAGCACACTAGACGGAAAAAGCGAGAATTTCCTTTTCCATGTTCGCGCTAGACCGCAAAATAAGGATCCACGGCATTAGTTGATTTTGCGATTTCATTTGAATTTAGTATTTAGTTATTTTGCGCGCGGCTGTAGAAAAAGTATTATTAGAGTTGCCCAGTCAAAAATACTACTGTTTTTTTCAGGTAAATAACTATCTGACAGATTTATTCTTCTATATAGTCCGTAATAATGGTCACTTATGGCCTACGTCTTCAAGAGCTGTCCTGCTTCCTCAAAGTCACTAATTTAAACTCCGATTAGTTACTTTAATCGCTCGCTAAATTAATCAGTGCTTAAATGTGTCAATGTCGGTTATGACATTAATAGACGTGTGATACTCAAAACAATAGGTCTGTTTTAGCAGCGATTTCAAACGGTTTCAAACCGTCCGGAGTTTGCGCATAACGATATAAGCGTCTCTTATATGGCTATGCGCAAACTCCGTACGGTTTGGAACCGTTTGAAATCGCTGCTAGAACAAACCTATTGATTAATGTAGCAGTGACAAATCAGATTTCAAAGTAGTGGTCCTTAAGGTATTTTTTAAACAGTCATAGGTATATGCCCATTCGTCTGCATGTATTAGAAAATATCCGTGGAACGAGTATTCTTATTATTGTGCAAATGCTTATCAAATCCAATTATGAGTTAAATCCAGGAAAGAATAATCGAGATATTTATTTATGTTCATAATAAGTGAAGTAATTATATGAACTTGAGGTTTTCCTTGGCCCT
>MU186600.1:87676-119772 GCA_016904865.1 Pissodes strobi | reverse complement strand
GAAATTATGTTAGATTTGTAATGATAGGTTTTTAATATAATTATAAAAATTATGCGTTTCAAATAAGAAATTGATACCATCATATCTTCACAAATAATCTAAAAATATACCTACATATAATATAAATATATATAATAAATATTTAATTATCTCGAGGAGGGTTTCTAATTTTTAGACCTCTTTTAAATCTAGGATCTAGAATTTCTGGAAGACGGTATTAAATAAAAACGTATCAGAAAGGGTTTCATTTTTTCTTTCCAGAACAAATCATCCCTCTTTATCTTCAAAAAATATATATACAGGGTGACAATTTGAAAACTAACAACATTAATATTACCTCTACCAATAATTTGGAATGTAAGTATTGGTAGGTACAAACATTTTTAAACGAAGTGCTATGAGGCGGTGAATACAATCTGTTTTAAAATAAATAGATATTAACTACATTTCATTAATTTGTGAGGTTAAGTATCATAATTTAAAAAAAGTAAATGCAGTTTATGTAGAATTTCATAAAGAACACAAAAATGGTAAAAGAAATAGGGGTTGCCATTTAAAATTTTAGGGGTAGGTGCTCTGGGAGTCAGGGGGTTGAAAGTAACACGGCAACAAATGCCTTAAAAAATGTCCCCCTTGATATGTAAATTGACGTGTTTTGCCAAATTTTCATACTATCATTGGTAGAGGCAATATTAAATGCTCTTCGCTTTCAAATTATCACCCTGTATATATGTATCAAATAACGTAAAAAGGCATTGAAATTTGCAAAATTTACAAAAAAAAATGCATAATAATATGTCGTAGGCTTCGAATGCAAGCATAATACGGAAGTGATAAAATTTTTGTATGGAGAATTGGGAAGTCTTGGCTTACTCCTTACTCCCTATGTGTCATAGTTCATAGTTCATATATTATGGCTTGCGTAATAAATGATCAGAAAATGGAATCTATGTTTATAAAATATATAAAGCTATCTAAAAACAAAATGTAAAACATACTTTTACATTTATGCACATATAGATATAGAAGGTAGTTTGTGGACGTTCCTTTGTTTTTCTCCTGTTGTAGTTACCCTCCGATCCGAGCCCCCCTGTGGTTTGTCTATAAAATAAATGATTGCATTGGCTCCAGGACGAGAACCGAGTGTCCCTAACTAAAATCCCTTGTCATACAATATAATATACAGTATTTTAGTGAGTAAAGATTAAGGTAGATGTGTATTGTGCGTAACCTTATCATATAACACATAATGCACAACACACTTCTATTTAAATATAATAAAGACATTTAAGAGAGTAAAGGTGATTAGATAATTATAAAAAAAATGCCAATAAGTTACGTTAGTCGGTATAATAACATAATCTATAAAAGTATTGCATTATTTAACTTATAAGTTGTTCCTACTCGAGAACTGATGGCTAAATGTGCTAAGCACAAGGCCAAAAAAATGGAAGGAAAAAATGTGTCGTAGGCCGATTAAGACATTTTAAATTATTCTAAAATAATGATTGATAATGACTTAAAAACAGTTAATAATACTTCGAAAATTTATCAATGTAGGTATATCACGTTACAACAAACATTTTACAAAATTTTTATTTTCGTAAATAGACCGGACCGGTGCCACACCTTGTATATAGCTATTTTTGTTCCTTTTAACATATTTTATAATAATATAACAAATATCGTACGTTTTCTACAAGAAATCCTAATGGAGTCCATAACAGAAAATACCAATATTGCCTTTTGGTTGCTGTTCTTGGTATTTGGTAGAAATAAGTGTGATTTTGTTTTAATTACGATTTTCCATTATGTATTGTAGCAAATGTAATTTTTTTTTCTGCTGAATTGCCTCTTCTGGAGTCAACTTTTCCGCTGTCGAAGGATACTTAATCTCGATTATAGCGTCATCTTGAATAAGTCCTTCTGGACTAGCTGCCAAAAGGCAATTATCTATATCCACAAGCAAACAGCAAGACATTACTTTTTTATTTATGTTGGTTTCGTATTGTGATATAGCTATTGGTTATTTTCCTGTACCATATCTTGTAGCAGTGCTTCCCATAAATTTGGAATATAAAAAAATTTTCACTAGATTTTCACAGCGTTTTTCTTAATTTACATACAGCTCCAAAATTGGAGGCTGCCAATGGAAATCTTCTTTCCTGCATCCACAATGGATTGCCAGACTGCTGCCTTGTGTCCCTTCCCATTGTTAAAATTTGTTCCCCTGACTTTGCAAGTTCTGTTAGAAAAACTTTCTCTTTAGACACTTTCTCTTTAGTTTTATATTGTTCTTCTGTTAGATCAGGTTCAGCGTTAGCTTCGGGTCCATAATCACTATCTGGAGGATGTGTTTTCGTAGCCTTTCTGAAAAATAATACTTTTCATCTTCCTATTTTCAGTTTCTCATCAAATCTCTTTGCGTAGGCTTTAGGAGTTCCAATAGCCTTTCCTATGGTAAGATGGTAGTCACAACAGCATAAATTAAAATAAATTGCTGCAGCTTCGCATCTGCTCTGATAAGATCCTTTTTTTGCTAAAATAAATTATTTTTCCCCCGACACATTTGCAAATCCCGGAACACCTATCACCTATCACACCTATCTAACTGTTCTAGAAATATTGACAGTTGACAATCAGCCATTTACCAAGTTTGACCGCCTGTATACTCTAAACGGCTAAAGATAGAGCAAAATGGTTTGCACTTTTCTATCTTGGTTTTTCATAAGCTATTGTTTGACACTAACTTTTTATTTAACCACAGGTTAAATTTAACATCTGGTTAAATAAATATAAAGCTAGCGTTAAACTATAGCTTATGAAAAACCGAGATAGAAAAGTGCAAACCATTTTGCCCTATCTTTAGCCGTTTAGATTGTACAGGGTGGCTCGAATTCGTGTCTATGTATGGGGAACTCGAAACCCCTAAGAGATACAGTGTCGGTCAAATTAAGGCAAAATTGCGCATTTAGGTGCCTAACAATATGCCGTTTAGAAAGTTTTAAAATTCCGAGTATTTACGGAGATATCGGGGAAAAACCGAAATTTTGATAAATCGTTTTATTTTTTTCCTGGGCTTATTTAAAAACGGATTTCAAATCTAATTGCACTTTTGCATTGCCACTTTTTCCGCTCTATCCCATGATGATATCCAGTTTGAAATCTGATGTTTCGTCTTCAAGGGATCATCATCAACTTTCTTTTCTTAAATACGAACTTAATTATTTTTCATCGTTTTTCAGATGGTATTCGCGTTATTAATATGAGTATGTGTTTTTATTATTTTTTTACTTTTTTTATTTTTATTATTTTTTTATTATTTTTATTTTATATATTTTGCGTGACGTGATTTTATATACTTAATTTAATTTAATATTCTCGTAAGAAATAATTTTATTATTTTTTTATTTTTAATAAGCTCCATTTTTCCACTTAATACAATAAAACAAAATAAAATATTTTTATAGAATATTAATATTTCAAAAGTGCCTACCTTAAAAGGTTTAAAATTACGCCAGAGCAAAATATATAATTAAAAAAATAATAATTAAAATAAAAAAAAATAAAAACACATAGTCATATTAATAACGCCAATACCATCTGAAAAACGATAAAAAAAATTAAAGTTCGTATTTAAAAAAAGAAAGTTAATGATGATCCCTTGAAGACGAAACGTAGGATTTCAAACTTGATATCATCATTGGATAGAGCGGAAAAAGTGGCAATGCAAAAGTGCAATTCAATTTGAAATCCGTTTTTAAATAAACCAGAAAAAAAAACGATTTTTAAAAATTTCGGTTTTTTCCGGATATCTCCGGAATTACTCGGAATTTTAAAACTTTCTAAACGGCATATTGTTAGGTACCTAAATGCGCAATTTTGCCTTAATTTGACCGACACTGTATCTCTTACGGTTTTCGAGTTCCCCATACATAGACACGAATTCGAGCCACCCTGTACAGGCTGTCAAGCTTGGTAGATCGCCGATTTTCAACTGTGAATATTTTGAAAAACTTAAGAGATAGGTATGAACATTATTCACGAAATGTGTCTAGAATTTTATGCAGAATCTAAATGTGCAATAATATACAAGGCATTCCATAAAAATAAGTAAAAAAAAACGAACGACAGAATTTTATAAAGCACCCTGTATAATTGAAAATATTTTCACAATATGCACCACAACATATCTTACAATTTTTGTATTTAATTGTTTTTTATCTCTATAGTTAAGAGAGATACAGGACTTTGTTACACTAATGCGCCACTTATATCTGGGAAAAGTTTGAGCAGCGGCTACAATATCATTTAGAACAAAGTCTACAAAATAAATATTAATCCCAAATATCATATTTCTGGAAACTGGTTTCGCCCAGCGAGCGATCGCCCGACCGGCCCAAGGTCGGGTTGTAAACGACAGACACACAGCACGTGGCCTCGCGCCGCTGCCAGCTTTTACCAGAAGAAATAATTCTAAATAAATTCATGTGTTTGCGCGACAAGGGGGCGTGTCGAATCGGGACATCTTTATTCCAGGATTATGGACCAACTATTTGATGAAAAATTTATTTTCTTTTATCAATATGTCTAAATTATGATCCACTAGGGCCGTACAGACTTATTTTCTTTGTTATTTTTTTCCCCTAATATATTAAAAATTAAAATTAAGATATTCAATTTTTTATCACTGTACTGCCCTAGATACAGTAATTCTAAACGAGTTTTATACTTGGCTGTTTTTCACTATTATGCATATTAACGAAGAAAATCGGGAACGAAAAAAATACTGCTGATGAATCCCCTTAAAATAAAAATGTAAACAAGGCTCTTTCGGATTTTTTTAGCTGCCTTTTCCGGCCTGACATAATTAGACTATAAGCAAATCGTCAGAAAGTAATTCCATTTTGAAGTTATCCAAATGACACCCCTAATGAAAAACACAATATTTATTTATTTATAATTATTTATGTAAACCCCATAATTGTTCAGTTTTAGATTTCATGTAATAAAAACAAGGCACGTTTGAAACATTTCATAAAATCGTCTTGGGGGAATACAAAATCCTTCCTTTATTCCATCGAATTTAGACCTTAATTCGTTCTCTTAAATCGTACCCAAATATTTATTCAGAAAATTCTATTTTATAAAATTGACTCGGCAAGTTTAAAGAGGAAATCGCTGCCAACAGTGTAATACAATTTTGTTAAGCTTCGAAATATGTTTTAATGAAAAGATTTGACATCTTCGCTTTCCCTCGGCAAACTGTTAAGTTGTGAGGTCTTTGATTTAGTATAGTTATCCAAAATAAAGAGTAACCATTATCTATACTCACTCATGTTATTGGATTGTCTTTTTATAGATAGGTATATATTTTTCCTAAATAATAATAGAGAAGAGGACATTTTTCATGTGCTGGTGCACTAAAAACGACAATTATTGTAGGGAACAACCTGTATTTATCAAGAAAGACCCTCCGATTTATATACGTTTTATCCACTATGGAAAAGTTTTATAAATTGTAGAATAAATCTACATAATATTGATCGGTATGGTTTGCGTTTTATAGAGGTGTGTTTTAACTAATAATAAACAATTTAAGCTTCATGTGATATAAGGCAATTCTATATTAGGTGTATGATTTTGTGCAAACCTCGTGTAAAGCGAAAGTGAATATTATAATATATTGTCATTATCAATAATTACGGCTTCAACGCACGTACAACTTTCACGCCAACTGCTATAACTTCTTGTAGCTGTCCTTATATATCTCATGCTTTTTCATTTATTGCCAAGCTTTATTTCGAGACGATTGCTTGTTTATATAAAGTGGTGAAACATAATAACAATAATAATAAAAATTTAACAAAGCAATCCAATTTCACTATGACGAATCCTGTCGATTATCATCGTTTGTAACTATAGTATCTAACAGAAGTTAGAGACACCTTTCGAGGATTAATTACTCCGGCCATTAGTTCAGTCGCTTATGGCTTCTAATCTATACTGCCACCAATATTATTTTATTTTGTGGGACCAAACTAGCCCCTATTACTTGTTAAAGAAAGAAGTTTTAGGAATATCAGCGAGAGCCATTAATAAACCGCGCGATTGTCAATAATTTAAACGAGAGTTTTAAATTGTATAATCGTTTGGAATTAACTACCCAAAGTTTTTTAATTTAACAAAACTTTCGTAAATATAGATTGATGCAATGATTATCTATTTATCAATTTCTTAATTTTGGGCGAGACTAAATTGGACGAACAGCATAGTTTCGAAGCCTGTAAACATAGATGAACAATGATGTCAATGAAACTTATTAGATCTGAATTTTGAAAGAGCAAAATTAACAATAGAGCCAGCCCCGAAGATGGCTGCTTGCGATAAGAAATTAAACAATGTTTTGATGGTTTTTCTCTTTTTAAAAGCCTTAGACGCAATTACTCATGCTCGTCTTGTCTCCAAACTGAAATATTGTGTCGTCTTGAATGAATTTAGAGAACAGATTTCAAACAATTAGCTCCCATAATAGATGTTCTGGTCAAATGAAGGTTCTCACCGGTGTCCCTCAGAGATCATTTTGGGTGTTTTACTTTTTGCTATTTTGCAAATATTTCCGATATTTTAAAATATCTTAGATATTGGCCAAGCTTTTGCAGATGACACTGAAATATATTTTCGTTTTGATTCCAAAAACTATACAAAGCTGAGTTTTATACTAATGATGATTATCGACTCTATACTATATGTCTAAAGACCACAATTTAAAATTATTGAAGTGAAAATTTCTTTTGGCGCATTCAGCCCAATTTTTTCTGGGTAGTGAACGAAACTGAGTTGTCAGACGTAAGACATCGGGCGTCGGACGCGGCTATGTCACGCTCCTTCGGGCAAAGTCGGCTCAAACGCAGCGCAGCATGAGATAGATAGCCAATGCGTCCCTGCTTTACATTTTCGTGTACGTTCGGCACAACACAAGGATCTAGAGAACCTGCTAACTTTTCGGCAAGTCAAGGATAGGTATAATAGGTATTTAAAATTCTCACTTCACGCATGGTCCACTGTGACAACAAAAACTAATTAGAACTAACCCAAGGCATGCCCAAAATCAAGGGAAAAATGTTTCTCCATTACGCATACGCAAAGCCTCAGCCTGCTCTCCTGCCCAAAAAAAAATGAATTTGAGCAGTTACAATTATTATTGTATTATAAATTTGTTCAAATCCATTCATTCTTCCAAGAGTTCCTAATTCTGTTCGAATTAATATTTTTAGAGAGGTGCCGATTATTCCTGATCAGGCACCAAAAATAAAATACAAAGTTCGGATATCTTTGTGATTTGTTGTGTAGAATCAATTAATCGATAAAATGGCTGAGCTAAGGCCATAAATTATAAATTTATATATGAAAATAATTTATTTTACGAATTTTACTAAATTAACAGGACTAAAAAGATTTTAAATTGCAAGTTTAAAGATAAATTAATAATTTGTTAATTTTAAGAATTAGAAAATAATTTTAATTTAAACTTTGAAAGTCAATAGTTTTTTAACTTAAATTCTTTTTAAGAATTTCGTTATTTAAAATAAGTTTACCATAACTATGCATATTATTAGTCCTATTAAACAAAATAAAATTTCTTAAAAGTTTAAAGTAATTTTTAAAACCATTTTTTATTAATAAGGATTCTTCAAAGGTTATTATGAAAGAGAAAAATGTGATTCGTAAATAAATATACAAAAATTAATGTAAAAATAATTAGTAAAATAGTTAAAGTAAAAAAAAATATTTTTAATTATAAACTAATAGTAAGTTATTTCGGTAAAAATCCAAGAAACGGGTTTAATACACCTTGGGATAAAAATGTTATGTTTTTATTTTAAGATAATAATTAGACTTATAAAATAGATATTATATTTATTTAATAAAAATAATATATTAGTATTGTTTAAACAGTAAATAACAAAATAATAAAAACAAATTGGAAATGAATTTAATATTACGGAGATTATTCATCCTATATGATTGATGACGAATAAGCTAAATTATTTCGGATACAGCCTTGATATATGCCTTGTAATCGACTAATAAATGAGGAAATGAGAATAAAAATTGATATGAATAGAGGAATTATAGAAGAATGTGTTAAGAGTATTATAGGGGCTATTTTGTTTTCAGGTATTTAAAATAGATATTATTTCTCAATTTATCTGTGAATGGGCCTACGTTGAATTTTGCTGATACAGCAATAAATTTAGGGTTAATGTTAATGTTGAACACGCGTCTATAATAACAGACATACATGTTCTAAATAGAAATGTGTGTGAAGCTTTTGTTTTGAATTAATCTAATTATTTTGTTCATTTAATGTCACTTTTATTATAATTTAATTGACTGTTTTATTTTTTTAGCCTATTCATAAAAACAAAGTTATTTCTATCTGATTCATTGAGTAGCTCTTAAAGCTAGATTGCGTAACTATTGGACATCCCAATTTTCTGCTTTATCGTAATATTATGAATAATTTGTTTCAAAATAAAAGTGTGGACTCTTAATCAGTTGTGACAGTCAATTGAAATGAAATGTATTTAATAGCATGCCAGAAAACATATTTTTTCCTCTCGTTGCAAACATATTTGTTTAATGAACAATATTATTTTTAAAACAAATTATCTTAATTCCTATAACTAAGTGACCTTTCGCCTTCATCGAAATTATGAGCTTAAAGTAGAACACTAATAATTTTGGTCAGGGTATTTTTAATTGATGTTTGCATTTTGCAGCCTATAATGTATTAAATTGCTCCATGGCTTTTTACGTATAGAATAATATATTTTTCCGACGTTGGCTCTCCAGAATACGAACATTTTGTTTGCGATCGAATACCGGAGGATATTATTAACACATGATATGAATGGTCTGTAGTGTTACGCGAATATAGGAACAGCATAATTCAATGAATCCATTTATATATATCGTAGTTTTATTGTTGTAATGATTATTAAAAATGGACAAAATAACATTTAACAGGAAATTGGAAATCTTAGTTTATTATAAAACACTTACTGATCGTTCTAAAGCAAATACCGGACAGCTGCAGTAGTGATAATAGAGCAGAAATATATTAACGTGTATAATAGACAAGGCATCTGGAATACACTATCAATAACACTAAAAATCCCATCCAGTGCCATTTAAAAGGGAAGCCCGACAGAATGACATGCGATCCCCTAACCCGAAATCATTTTCGCTCGCTATTCAGAATTTATCTACGTCCGAAGTCAACCTACGTTGCGTCGAGATTCGGAAAATTCAAGAAGATGTATTTAGCGAACCTAAGAAAGCCAAATAAACTTAAAAAATAAGGACAATGCATAAAAATTGAGCTGTTAGGTAGAACAATTATTGATAACTTAAGAAATAGAGAAAATTAGGAATTACCAAAACCGACAAAACTTCAAGCTTCGGAGAAATATTAAACAGAAATAAAAAGTAAACCGGTATGTGTAGTTTGACATATAAAACACTCAGGACATAAAAAAATCTAAAAAACGGGGATTAACAAAAAATTTGACATATAAAACACTCAGGACACAAAAAAGCTAAAAAACGGGGATTAACAAACAGAAAATTAAATATCTAAAACTTTTTCAAGATCCCGTCTCTTTAAAGTGAAAAATATTGTATTTTTTGCCTTATTTAGCATGCAAACTATGTCTAAAACCTCACCTGCTTAAAATTAGATATCATTTGTGCAAATTAAACTAATACTCTATATGCTTTCTACTAGCAAATATATTATTTTTCGTCTAACCATCTAAGAATAACAGAAACTTAACAGTAAAATGTTGTGTCAAAGTCCCTGATTTATCTGTATGTCACAGTCAATGGGTATTTAAGCATGTTTGATACCAGCAATATTTTGAAATTAATGCAACTTTTCTGTGAGTTAGTTGACCAAAATTGTTATATTATTGAAACTGTTATTCATTTATTATGATCTTCTCCGGAATGGTTGTGGGTAGCTTCTTTTTTATTAGAATAATGTATTTTAGGTGTCTGAGGTAGTAGGCAGGAGTATATTATCCAGACTATTTGTTATATCTGGTATTAGTAGCAGTAATCAATATAATAACCATATTCAAAATAATAAAATTTCCGTAAAATTAATTTACATATAATTACATATGTGTCTAAATAATCACAGGAAAATGTCATGCGATTGCTATTAATGATAATAATAAACATGGTGAATGTGTTGCCAAAATGGTGAACGTGAAAATATGCTTTGAACTAAGCAAAAAACTAAAAATTGGTCGTCACTGAATACACTTTACTACTCTACATTAAAAAGCATAAGCAACCTTTCTTCTCTTTTTCATCGTTTCTGGATTTCTTGTTATAGTTCTATTCGCTTGCTATCTTTACGTATTGCCGCTGAAATGTTATCTATTCCACCTTTTTATAACGGATTTTGACAGTGTTATGTCTTACTATTATAGCGTGATTTTTTTCAATGTGAAAATCATTGATTGTCGTTTTTATTTTTATTTTTGTAAATTATATATTTTTTCTTCTCTTCTTCTCTTATTATGTAGAAAGTTCCATGTTTATGGATCTATATACAGATGTTTTAGCATCTAGGTACCCACGAAAAAAAAACATAGAAGTTTGCTAATTATTAGTACATATGTTTATTATACTCTATAGAATTGTTTTAAATAAACTGTTTGATTTTCAATATCCAATTAAAAAAATGTATCTAGCTAATATCTAATAAGTAAAACAACAAGATAAATATTATAAAATGCAACAAGACATCTGATTCTGTCAAAGGGTTTTATAATTATTATTGTCGCGCCATTTCTGATTCAAAAGCAAAACTTTTCGTATATTTGCCGCAAATAATTAAATACCTATAGATTTATAATTTCTCCGCAAATGATTTGTGCAGAAATTACAAATCTTCGTTTTAAATTTCTCAAAGATTATCGAGAATGTTTTCTATAAGAGATTCAAGATTTTTCTCATCATAGGAGAATATTCTTGGTATCGGTTGTCTCTCAAATATTATAAATTCGACCTAATTTATGTGTGGTTATTATTAGTACCTAGCTCTATGAGAATATTCTCTGGAGAACATTCTCGATGGCGATGTGTATATGATGCCTATAATTTGTTTGCCAAATTCATGTTAAAAGTAGCACTTTTCGATAAATAAGCTCAATGTTTGAATATATTTATGGGATAAGCAATTATGGCTATTTTTTGGTTAGGATCAGGATTGCTGAAAATCTAAATTTTTAATCAAAGTCGTTTTTGCTAGTGATTGAAAATAATATAAATCGCGAGTGTTGAGATGAGCTGACATACATAAGCACTGCAGAGTAATGCTATGATAGGGGTTCTGAGAGTTAGTCCATTTTCAGTTTGTAATGCGCGTCCTGAAAATTGTAGAATTTTGACATTTTGCAGTGATGGAATTTTTTTATCTCATTTAACTAATATTTCTTTTCTTTCAGGTGAGTAAACTAGAATTTGCACGAAACATCTGTACCTCCATTAAGAGTAAGTAAATATACAAAATTTAAGTTAAATAATTATGGGGCAGTTACCCTAATGTTTTATCCATCCCATTGTCATTAAATTTCCCAGAAAAGCAGATATATTCTATTTGTTTCTACAACAACAGCAACTTTTTAAAATGTTATTCAAATTGAAACCTTTTCCCTTGGTCTTCGTAATACTTTTCAGGAAAACATTATAAAAACTTCAAAATCCATTATAGAATTAAAAAATAATCCAGGTAAAGCTCAAATTTACCATCGGTTCTAAAAACTTTTGCCGAGCGTTTTATCTTAAAGTTAGAGCTTTTATTTGTTTAATTTATATATTTTATTAATTAATGCTAATCTCGGTTCCAGCCTTTATCTTCAAAAGTTTCATTTAAATAATGCCAGAGTTTTGAAGCATACCCTCTTATAAGTGGCTTATAGAATCTCTTATTAAAAGTTAAGAATAAGTTAGCGGAAAGACTGACGCTTTGAACGATAGAAATAAACATGAATGGGACCGCGAAATGCGTTTATATTGTTGGTATAAACTAGATAGATATTCCTATTTTAGCTTTTGCTCTGAAACGAAGGTCTGTTATAATGATTTTTGTAATATAGGGTGTGTCATTGGATTAATATGCCGTTTTGCAGTTACAAGGATTTTAGTGACATTTCTTGCCAAAGAAGTTAGTGAAATATTCTTTCTGTAAGTTTACTACTCTTAGTTTGGCCCAATCGCTGTTTAATACGGCAATACAAATCTACTAAAATTTATTTACAGAATAATGTGTCCACCTTGAATTTGTACTACCAAGAACCACCAAACTGGGGTGCTATGGCGTTTTTGATAAGCGTGTCAACATGTTGCACTGATTTTCCTGTTTTATGAATAACCTCAAAGTTGTATTCTTGTATTTGTGATCACCAACGAGCAGTGCTAGGAATGAAATCACGTTTCGAAAATGTGTCTCTAACATATCGCACAATCTCTTAAAAAATGAGAGCCGGCTCTGAACAACAGGTCTGGGAAGTTTGTAAGGCCATTTTGAACTCTTAAACAACGATTTTTAATATCTCGAATATTTTTAGCAATAGCAAGGATTTCCTAAATCAAGATTTTTATTTATACGGGCTTGTAGCTCTCTTATAAGTTATACAAAAGCCACAAACATATAAAAAAACAATAGACAGAGCAGGTCATTCATATATTACCAAATGTATACATGCCAACATTAGAAAGATTAAGGTGAAGAGGGGATAAAGTAATGAGTGAAGATAATGAAGATGGCGGCCGAAGCGCGTCAAACATTTGATTCATATACGGCTACAATGACGCGCCTGCGTCATGTTTTTACCGGCGGCGCACCATAGGCGTAACATTTTAGGGGACACCTGTTGTAAGTCAGGTAACATTGAAATAAGCCTGCTGTCAAGCAGAAAATAATAAACCATTAAATAATGAAAATGACTAGACTTAAAAGAATAATTTATTACTATTGAAATAATATGCACATAACTAAAAAAATAAATTTTAAGTTACAGTTCAGGAAAAACCAATTTACGTTTAATTGATAATTAATTAGAGGATTGATTATAGGGTGTCGCTAGCCGCAGTGCCGGTCTACTTGGGAATAATACTAATTATATATAGAAACCAATAAAAAACAGATTTAATTCATTACGAAAAAAATTAATTTGGTGTTCATACTTCGTATTCCGTTTTGACACAATGCCTGGGTTCTTTGTGTTACCTCATGATGAATTATTATCTTGAAGTATTGTCTCAAAACGAGTTTTATTAATTCATGGCAGTGGTCATCGATGCACGAATCTTCAAAAAAGTGATCGCCAAAATAGTCATCATTTATGCCACTTGGCAACTTGTTTATGGTTTTTATTATTAGTATATTGCACACGTATTTAATACTTTTGTTAAAAATATTTGTTGTTTTATGAAAAAAACTGAAGTGTTTTTCAGGTCCAGTTAGCAATAGCGCTATCAAAAATATTTTTTTTTCTAAAAAGTAACAAAAAATTACGTATTCTGTATTGATTTTCTAATAAAAAAAATGCAGAAAAATGCCTTTTTTCTGTTTTTTTTAAACCTGAAACATATTTGTATCGAGCATACAGGATCACTCTGTTTTCAAATATTTTAACACTTCGTGCTTAGTCCTCCGCTCGCTTCGAGGGCGCAACAAACAAAAACTAACCCAAAATATGGGCGAAAACATCCTCCTGGATTAATTTTAATAATAAAGTTAATTTGCAATACAAAAACAAACAAAACGAAAAGAAGCGAAATCACAGAATAGAAAATGTTGACAACGGACGGCGGAATGTCAGGCCAGTGAGAGCGAAGAGCGACTGTATACCTACGTGGATACCACCAATAAAAGATGAGCACGCTCGATTGTTTCCTAAGCGTCGAAAAGTAGTTCCAGAGTGAAATATTAATATTATGATAGAAAATTAATAAACCGCATTTTTTTCGTAAATTATATTAAATAATTATGTTAAGTAATTTTGATAGCATTATTGTTAAGGGTCACCTATTTTTCTGCTGCATGACATATATCAACAACTAAATTGGAAGCGTTAATTAATTTTCCATAACGTTTTGCAATTAACAATTTTGACAAAGAAACATCGGATTCTATCAACTCATGGCACTTTAGACATGAAATTGCACACAAGAAATAGTTCAAATAGGTAGTAACTTTTTAAAAATAATGTTCGCGAAGTACGACTATGAGTTTATTTACTTACGCCTGGAATATAATGTTTGGGTTCAAATGAATGGATACAATGTTTTCATGAACATGGCGGCCAGTTTCTTCTAGAAGAGTGCCGCCTACGCGACGATGTCGGCGTGCGCGGCAAAAGGGTGTACCGGTGATTTCGTGAACAATGTAAAGTGGTGAAGTAGTGAGGCTCAAGTTTACATAAAGTGTCTAGGGGAAAATAGCTATAACACATCGTATTTTTTTCTGTTTTTATTTTGATTCAAGTTTTGTATCATACATGTTTATATTATATTAGTATTATAATCTACACGGTATACTTTAAAGCAAAAAATTTATATTTTGACATGTTATATTTTCTAATAAATGTAATTTTCTGTCACGTTATTAAAAATAAGCTGCCGATTTTTCATGATACAGATATACTCTACTGCGGCGCTGTTGTCGATGACACCGGCAACAGCGCCGCAGTGGCGGCTTGCGTACTATTTTATAAGAGGGGAAAGAAGAAGGAGAACGATGTTGGCGTCTTCACATTTAGTAAACAAATCTGTCTATTTTTGTTATATGTCTTTGGGAAAAGCTCTTGTGAATTCATATCATCTTATCTTACCCAGGTACCCAAAATGAAATTATATTATACAGGGCAAGAAAATAAAGTTCCAGTCATATCCCCATAGAAATAATGTTTCTAGTCATGTATTTACATTACTTGAATAAGTGGAAACGAATACGAATTTTTATATTTTTAAATTACTGGTAGATACCTTAGAATCATCTGCCGAAAGAGTTTTTTATTTTTTTTGTCAGATTTAATATTGCTATACTGTAGTATTTCCATTACAGTTTCACGAGAATGTGTCTCTTTTTTGAAAAACTAGAAGAAACAGAGACAAAATTTCCACAATACTGACTTTTCGAAGAACGATTTATGTTCTATTTCTGTATTTTCTTTATTAGTATAGATAGAGCGATCCAGTTTCCGCGACACGGTGTTATTCTTTGAGAAATGTCGGAGGATATGAACAGAAATTCTATAAAGATGATGAAAGAGGAAGTATTTCTTTTTGAATCTCTCCTCCTATCTCAGTTTCCTTGGAAGTTATTGGAAATATAAAAAATTATATGATAGAGTTAGATAAAGATATTTTAATTACAATAGGTTGGTAATTTTTTCTTGTTTGAAAAATTAACTAAATCTTTTAAAATGGACAACCCTGTATATTTCTGGTGGTTTAACTTGGCTCGTCTAAGCGTACGTGAAGATTTCTGAATTTTCCTATTTATTCCAATTATTCTACTTTTTGTATCCACGATCCTAGATTATAGTTACGGTCATTTATATTAAATCTAGCACGATTCGGCCATTAATAGAGAGCGAGAAAACCAATTTATTATCTCCAAAATCGCTCTTAGAAGAGACATGTGGACGTGAAAGACGCTCTTGACAGTAATGATCTTATTTCGGATTTGTTTTTCTAGTAAGTCCTCACAAGTCTTGTTCATGTTCAGTATTACTATCTACTCCGGTCAAAAACATCTACGCTATAAAATAAATAAATAAAGGGGTCAGAATTAAATGTACTTTAAAGAGGAGTAAAATAGCTTTTAAAAGAAATGAACAAACATGAAAGAAATATCTCAAGTTTTCATTAAAGGTGATGCACAAAAATTACTATATGCCACTTTTGATAGGCAAAATGCACTCAGGCAATTCGGGCCCTGAATAATTAGACCAGTTTCTTAAGCAGATAAAAAATTACGTCCTTATGTTTTTCTGTGCAATTCTACCTGAACGTTTTGTACCAAATATTCCTGGTTTTGATTCAATCGTCTTTTTTCCTTGTGTTTGTTCCTTTTATCCAGACCTCTGTCTCTTACCTTTCTTTGCTTTTATGCTATTCTGCTTTGTTCTACTTATTAAACTCTTGCTTCATCTGGTACTAGATTTTTGCCAGGATCCAAACGTTTACCATGAATACGAATATCTCTTTCTTTGGTTGCTTCACTTATTTCTTGTAAAAGGTCAACTAGGTTATTATTTAGATGCTCATGCCAAACTTAATTTCACGATTAGGAATTTTCCTTAAAGCCTCATTGGGCTCAAAAAGAGAGAGACCAGTTGCGCGGAACTCTAAGACCAGATATAGCGCCAAAAGGGTAGGGAATTATTCCCTTGGAATCTTGCACTTCGAAGTGGCATATGCATTTACTAGCGTTTGCTATAGGCTTAAATAGTTTCTTGGGATCTCTCATGCGTCCAGTGATCATAAAGGTTACCGGACTTGTAAACCACCATAGGAGACAATAGAATATCGTCAGCATTTTTATACACGATTATACTTAGAGTAGCGTTTAAATGCTGCTTCTTTCGACCCTTCTGGTGCCTCTGTAAACAGTATTTTTTTCCGCCAGGACCATCCTGCTGCTTTATTTAGGTCACCTGTCCAAAATTTTACGCAACTTTTCCTTTATGGGCGCAAAAAGAACTACAGCTAATAGTTGCGTCAAGTACGTGCTGTTAGGAAGTAGTATTGCAAGATAGGCGTTGTTAGCTTCGCATTCTTGGATCACTATATGAGAGAAATGCGCAGCCAAATTGTCTCTTATGATTACTTTTTGACCTGGATGGTGGATTTGCCTTATATGTGGCATGTGGCAGCAAGATATCAAAGAACCACTTCAAAGTAGGATATCGAACTACCAACAGTTGCTTGGGATCACTCATGCATCTAATGTTCATATAGGTTACCAGACTTGTAAACCACCATAGGAGGCAATAGAATACCGTCGGCATTTCTACACACTATTATACTTACAGTAGCGTTCAAGTGCTGCTGCACTCTTTCGACTCTTCTGGTGCCTCTACAAACAGTAACTTTTTTGCGCCAGGACCAACCTGAATACTGGTCTTACCGTAATTGAACACCAACGCAGCATCTGCTCCGGTTAGTGTATTTTTTATGTTAATGAAGAACTCATTAACATAAAAACTCATGTGTTCTCCCACAGCGACACGCGAACATTTAATATTCGAAGCTAAGCGTGTGAAATAGTGAAACAACTTTAGGTCCAGGCATTGCTGGTAAATTCCTTCACATTATGGTCCTATTATGTCTAGGTTTTTGTGGAGAACCTCACGTATAGCCGCCTTATTTAACGGAAAATCCCAATTCACTGTCGGAATAGTGTGTGAATAAATCCTCTTCCTCTCTGGTTAATACTGTCGATGTGGGTTGACATAGCTGCTCTCATACGTCTACCAAATATCTTAATCTGGATCGTTCTTTCAGGAATTTCATGGCACCGCCGCGCGAACTCGTCTGAGACATACCCTTTCAACTGTAACTACTGAAGTATACATAACTCCTTTATGGATTCTCGTCCAATTTTTTTTTAATTATTGCGTGGCAATTTTTAGTGCCTTAGACCTGCAAAAATGAAAATAAAAATAATTAGTTATTCTTGAACATATTAAGCATCAGAAATTATCAAAAAGAACCAGTAAATAATTCACCCACATCCACAGTGTAACTAACTAATTCTAGCTCAGAATAAAATATTGCAAATGGATTTATTCTATTCAAGGATCTTAAGATATCTGCCTAAAACAATATTAGGCATCCTTGCCAATTCATTCCAACTGAAATGTCTAGAATTCTATATGAATTCCTCCTACATACATGGTCCAGATTGTTTCGATATTAACTAATGGTGCCGCGATCCAGGCTCCAATGTGTGTGTGGTCGATCAAAATTCCATGGGTCTTCGGTGTAATTTGGTATCACTTATGATACTGACATCATTTATTCGACGTGACCTTTAACTTCTATAAAATATATTTAAATTAAATATCATTTATCAGTTAAATAGTCGAGAATCTAAATTAATCAATGCAGTGCTCTAAATGAAGTAAATATTTTGATATGAATTAAGGATTTATATTTATTTCTTAATTTTTCATTCGGTGCAAGAGGGCTACCATACAACCCAGAATAAAAAGGTGTAGAATAAAAATATAAAGATGATATTATTGTTGGGGGAACGTATTTTATACTTAACATAATAATTCGTGTGTCAAATTGATTAAAAGTGAATAAAATGAATTTAAATTTGTCATGTATTATAAACTAATTATGAATTAAGTTTCGCATTAATATATTATCAGTCAATAAACACAGTAATCTTTGACTGAAACGAATCTAATAGACATTTTAACGGTTTTATTATACATCCCAGTATCTGATATTGAATAATTCGTTAAACAAATGTATATTTTATGCAAAAAAGTCCGAAAAGAGCGCTCAGTTTAGAGTGAAAAATCGCAGAAAGATTATCGATGATGATGAAAAGGTCACCTTTAAGCTACCATTAAATATATTCATAAACTATGGCCAAAATGATGTCTTAAAGTTAAAGATAATTTGATTGTTTGGAAATGTATTAAAGTGTACCAATAATTAAACATATTTATATCTGGGCAAGCACTGAAAGAAACTACTATTCAATAGGTCCATGAAGTTAGCCTTAAAAGTTAACACAATACGTTGCGGGGATCGGGTCACAGGGCTTCAGAGTTGTTTTACATTTCATTTTCACTTCACGCATGGCCCTCCGCTCGCTTCGCTCGCACCGGGGCGCAACCAAACAAAACTAACCCAAAATTAAAAAAAGAAACAAACATAACTTTGGAAAAAATAAAAAAAAACAGCGACGGGAATCGAACCCGGGCCACAAATACAGCATCCAATCACTGAGCTACGAGACCACTCGAAAGCAATTCGCTGGACCATAAAGATATGGTGTGTCAACAATGTAATGAAGGCCTGTGACCCGGGTCTCGGAAAGGTCTACTAAAGTTAACTTTTACTTCAAAAGTTTCAGGTCTGTTAGTGCTTCGTTAACTCGTTAGTGCTTTTACTTCATTTTAGTGCTTGATTTATTAGTGCTTTATTTTTATGTATTGTTTTATTTCAAAGTCCGTCCGCAAGTGTGTATAATCGAGTTCACTTTAATGGCATTTTTGCTTCATTTTAGATATTTAACTTTTTAATTTCAAAACCGAAAGTCAAATTTAGTTTTAGTAATTCCAAGAGTTGTGTTAGGGATTCCTTGAATTTTGAAATATTCGAGATTTGTATTTAATTTTAAACCCCATTACCTCCCTCTGTACTCTTTTGAGTACACCACAAAATGTTTGCCTTCCAGCGACATCTGTTGACTTTTTTGCAAACTGACGGTTTTGAATGACTTTACAATATAGAAGGAACATGTAATTCTAAGCTTTATTCACAGATGGCTCATTTGTCGAAAATGACAATTTAATATGTTGGGTTAACATCAGGTTGTGAGGTTGTGACCAATTCGGTGTTTATATAATTTAATTTTGGCGTAATCAAAAATAATTCATTTGAAGTGGGAAATTAAGTTTTCAGATCTGTATTTATTTGTTTATAATATTGAAATACACTATTTTGCAATTTTTTTCATAAAAAAGGAAAACATAAGTGTACCCATTTGAATATAATGAGAAGATATGTGTAAGTAAATCGAAATATTTTTTAGGAGTTTCTTTGATATAGATTCTGAATTCCCACTAATAGTTCCCAAATATTTTTACGAAAAAGCGTTTCAGAACGTTGGGAGAAACAATGGAAGTGGTTTCTTCTTCAAATCATTATTTTACTTATAATTTTTAAGCACAAAAAGTACTAACGCAGCACTCAAAATTACACAAAATTTGACTCGATTCTAAAAATTTTGTTTAAATTAAAACGAAATTGTTTAGTGCAGTAAAAAGCACTAAAAAATGGCACTAAATTTAACTCGATCGTAAACACTTTCGTGGCTGATCTTGATGTTTAAGATGTGTATATTTCAAAATCCAATCAAGCACTAACTAAACTATTTGAAGCACTAAAAAACTATCGAAACACTAGTACTTTGGGTTTTGATTAATTTTTAATTTGGTTAGCCTTAGTGTTTCGGTAGTATTTTTAGTGCTTTAAATTGTTTCGTTAGTGCTTGGTTGGTTTTTGAAATATTCAGATCTTTAGCTTCAAGATCGGCCACGAAAGTATTCACGATCAAGTTAAATTTAGCACTAAAAAATTGCGCTCAATTTGACTCGATCATCAACGACACTTTCGTGGCTAACTTTGAGACTAAAAACTTGGATATCCCAATTAAAGATTTGAATATTTCAAAAGCCAATTAAGCACTAACTAAAGTTTTTGAAGCACTAAAAACTAAAGCACTAACTAAACTATTTGAAGCACTAAAAAACTATCGACACTAGTACTTTGGGTTTTGATCAAGTTTTTAATTTCAAGGTTTGCCTTAGTGTTTCGGTAGTGTTTTTAGTGCTTTAAATTGTTTCGTTAGTGCTTGAATGGTTTTTGAAATATTCAGATCTTTAGTTTCAAGATCGGTCACGAAAGTATTCACGATCGAGTTAAATTTAGCACTAAAAAATTACGCTCAATTTGACTCGATCGTCAACACACTTTCGTGGCTAACTTTGAGATTAAAAACTTGAATATCCCACGAAAATGACACAACACTAGCGAGTCTGTTTGAAGCACCAAGAGCACCAACGAAGCCTTAAATTTAACTCGATCATGAAATTAAAAACTGCACCAAAATAACAAAAGATAACTCAACACCGTTTAAAACACTAAATTTGAATGGGTAGTAAACAACGAGGCGCTAAAGAATGACAATATACTTGACTTAATCGAAAACACTTTTAAGCCTGACCGTGATATTGAAACCTTGCATATCTGAAGAAACAAAGAAGCAGGAAGAACAGCACACAATTTTAGACTAGCAGATTAGGCTCTGAGAAATTGAAAAAATATCAAAAATCTTGAAAATCAAAAAAGCACTAACGAATCTTTATGAAACACTAAAAAGCCCTAGCACACCTGATATTCTACAAGGAAAAATTAAACATTTAGGCTAACTTATTATTCTATTATACATGAAAAAAAGAATTGCAGATGATTATTGCTGGGATGTTTTTGTATATAATGTTTTTTGTGTTTAGTTTTCATTTAAATTTTCGATCTAATTAAATAAAGATAATCAAAAATACATTTATACATTTACACATTTCCGGAAATCCCTCTAGAATTCTAGAGTAGTTGTCAAAATAACTTTGGTTAATCAGCAAATGAAAACTCGAACCGGTATAATAATAATTGGAACTTAATGCTTTTTTGTGGCATTTCTGGTGTGCAATATGACCTTTAACTCCGATAGCATATGACCCTAAAAATAAGTTAAAATTAATTATCTTTTCCAGCCAATAATCTAAATGCATAAATACAGTGTTCTTTGAATAAAATTAATTTATAGTGATAACTTGATACTATCATTTCTTATAATTATATTACGGGGTTTGGTGGCACCAAAAGAGGCTACAATTCATTCTGGAATATGAATATTGCAGAGGAAACAAGATAGATACTGTTCTATAGGTAAACACATATATTTATAATATATGCATGCATATTTAGTTACTATTTTTTGTGTGACCTGTTTATCAAGAGATACGTTTTTGGGAAGCGACCAGTCGAGCTATCGCGCGGAACTAAATCACTCGACGGCAGTTGTATTTGTCGAATAATAAATATCTAGTTTGGTATTAGTACGGTTGTATTATTTCAGGATAAATAATACATAACAGATACTAACCCAAACTAACTGGTAGTTTTTTAACCAGATTTCAAACGTGTTTTGTGTTTTAGTCTGGGTTTCAAAGTGATAAACAATTAACAAAGTAATGCTAAATATGTTTAAAGTACAGGCATATTAAGAGAATAATAATAACCTATAAATAGAAGTTTGGTAAATATTATTTATAATTTTTCAGATAACAAACCAGTATCTAGACAGAGAGAAGCCAAACATTGAATATACGTGAAAAATCTCATTTAACCTTTAAATTAATTACTATTAATTAGCACTTACTACAGTTTTATAAATAACTTTTGTGTAATGCTGTTTTATGATGATTGTGTGACCTCATGGAACTAATCAAACAAATATATATTTAAATATTTGACATCACCAGTGATGGGTTGTATAATCCTTCCAGCCTATCAAATAATAAAAGAATAATTAGCCATTGTTTATTCCCAGTATACAAGAAACCGATATCTATAAAATTATTAGATATATTATGCCAAGGCCTTTGGAGCAAACAGTGACTAATTGCACGACCTTTCGAAAAAAATCTCGACAATTTATCGGGTTGCGTTGCACAATGAATCTATCTGTTCATTGTGTGTAGAGAACGTAAAGAATCTCGCGTAGGCTATTACCTCAGTTAACTTTAGTTTTAGATCAGTCGTTTTAGTAGTATGCAGTATAGAATGAACATCGAAACCGTCAGCGTCAATCATATAATAATAATAATAAACAGGTTTATTACTCCAAAATGTGCAAATTAATTCTAAAACGTTCTTGTAAAGCGATGTTCTAGGTGTTTCCAGTTATACGACGAACTGGTGCGCTCCTGCCGTCTGTCGTGACTGTCTGACAGACGTTGCCAGGGGCGGAATGAGGCGGGCCAAATCCTGGGAAGATCTGTCGTGAAAGTATCTGTAAAACAGGGACATCTCGGCCACATGTCTGCGGTGTTCCAGTATATCCAGATTCCGGGTTAACTCCGGGTGGCCGATGAGGCGCGCAGCTCTCTTCTGAATGGAATGCAGCAGCTTTTGGGTGTGCTTTGGTGGGGCACCCCAGGTGTGTGAGCAATATTATAAGCGCGGTCTTATTTGCGCTTTGTAGAGCAAGAGCAACTGCTGCGGTGTATATAGTTTTTGTTGCGAAATAGCGCACCAAGCTTCTGGGAGGCTGATTTTGCGATGTTAGCAATGTAGTCATGCCAGGACATATTGCTGTTGACCGAGACACCCAGTAGTCCGATTGACGGGGATGAAGGAATGATCGATCCTGTCATAATGATGTCAGGGCTCCATTGAACTAGACCAAATTCTTAAACAAGAATTTTGTATTCTCTGAATCCTCCAATATCTACCGAGTCCAAAGTGGACCATAGACGTTATCTGCGAAATTGAAATGTGACAAAATGAGAGCTTCACACAATATCGCTTCAGGTTTTTGAGTGAGAGTGTGTCTATGTAATGTGTCAATAGTAAGGCCTAAATTTTAAACAAAATGTAGTTTAAAATAATGTCCAGATTTTTTATTTAAATTTCCATAATGGGTCAGGTTACTCAAGCTATAAAGGTAGTAGCTCTATTGGTTTACATATGGTGGTGTAATAAAATCCCATTTAAAGCGTATCCACTGAAATTTAGAAAATCGATAAAGCAGATTATCATGCAATCATTTAAGTACCTTTTTAACGTGATTACATTTGAAAGCACTTTACGAAGATATATGTTTAATAAACTTAGTGTTCTATGTTCTAAGATAAGACGTGCTATGCCTACTACCTATAAAAATCCACCTAATTCACAGTATGAGTACTATGATATGACATTATCGATGATTCTAATAATGTTGAAAAATTCATATTGCACTTCGATTCGAATTAGATCATGTGCTCAAAAATCCCTTGCCATTAAAAATATCAAAAAATGTCTCGAATAGATACTAATCCATCGGCAACCACAATGATTGCATAGGAAAATTTCTATGTAAAATCATATTCCTTTCATATATGATTCAGCAACACAAATATCTGAATAATGTAGTTACAGGATTCGATTACAAATAATTAATGCTATATTTAGTATTGAAATGTATGCTAATTAATTTATTAGATTAAAAATGGGTTATTAATGTCAGTAGGTTTAACAACGGGGTTCTGCTATAATATATTTTATCCTGCATAAGTGATACACCCAACAATTTTAATATTCTGATGTTATGGATTTAAAATTTTCAGGTGCACTAAATAAGTATTACTGGAACACAACTTCGTCAGTAACATTCTCTGGTAAACAACGAATATTCATATCGATTCCTTCCCTTCTGATGAAGTAATCGAATATTCTTCAGAACGTTTGCTTCGTATAAATTCTGTAGTCAAAACTATTGAGCCAGATCTATGGTGCTCAAATGACTTCTCAACGTGCCCACTTCTCAAAAGAAAAATAAATTGGTCTTTTTTTAAGTAAAACTTACGTTACGCGCGCTGGACCTGGATAGTATAAGCTGGTGAATGCGTTACCAAATGTGAGTGCGTTACCGAATTATAAAATATGTGATACGACTGGACGAACGTTATGGCATGTGTGATGCAGTGAAGCGATCGAAATTAGGAAGGCGATTTTATTCCGGCTCGTTCATAATTCCAACTAAGCCTGGGATAACCAACTTTTTACTTCATCTTTGATACGTCCGTCACCTGCACAGAACTTGTCTATCTTTCTCTGCTAAGAACCGATCGTTGAACGGGCCTGAGTTTAATGTATAGTATGTTCATTCGGGTCAGCCAATTTGCATAAAAGAAAAATATTACCATATTTATAGGAACTTATGCAATATTCAAAAAATATTATACCTTAATGTATATGGCAAAATAAGCTTCACTTCTGGGTGCCAATTTTTTAAGTTGTGTGGAAATTTTCGCCAAGTGAAGATGTTATTTACACGTGGAACCGGTAAAACTGGCAATTCTCTATTATTGAACGTTCTCATAAGAATAGTTTCCCACAAAAGTCATTGGAATCATTACACCTGCTTATTTGCTGGTCAAAAAGGTTTTTTATGCCAATTTGCTTGTGAAAAATTGAGGGTGGGTTCATTATTCGAATTTTTGTGTAAAAATAAATGGATGAATAGTCAAATAGTCGCTGGTCTAAAGGTTTTTCAGCGACTAAACCCCTTTAAATTATTGACAGAATATAAGTTTATACAAGAATTCCGACTAAGCACGAACTTAAGCTAAAAAACAACAAATAAAAAATATGTTAGACCTTCTTTTCTAGCCACCACCAAGGAATTCTGCGATCAATGTAGGGCGATTTCTGTCCATTCTTCTTCTCTGACAATCCCAAAGGTTAAAGTTTGGGAAAGTTTTCCTTTCCTTAGTTCTTCCTCATTTTCCCAAATACTGATTACAGCCTTTTTTGAGGATCGCTAATATTCCTTGTTCTCTTGGTGTTCATTTCTAATAATTTTAAATGATTACTTATGTAAAAATAAATAACCCCTTTTCATAACAGAAAAGAAAGAGAAAGACTAAAGAGAAGCGGTTAATTGTCCTGTAATTTTTGTTAAGAACCATTACCATCATAAAGAAGAATTAAGTATCCATTTCACATCGCCATTTCTCAATGGCTTAAATCTTGATTGTTCTGAGATAAATCCGACGTACCTTTCCACCTGAAACATTTCGTGTATATCGAGTTTCACATGTGAATTTTGTCATGAGAAACATATCCTATCAGAATATTTTCACATGAAATCAAGGATTGGTCCCCTGATATGAAACTTCTTTATGCGCGCTCTACCTGGAGAGTAAGCTGGTGAACGCATTACGATAGTTACAAAATGTGTGATACGGTGAACGCGTAACGTTATAAAATGTGTGATAGGGTGAATTTTTCTTCTGGCCCGTCGAGAATTCAAAGCAAGCATGGGATAACCATCCTTTATCTCCCTCTCTCCCTCGTCATCCGCGCCGGACTTGCCTATTTTTCTCTGACCAAAATCCATCATTGAACGGTCCGGGCTTCAATGTATAGTATGTTTCACCATTCATGCATAAAATAAAAATATTATTTTATTTATGAAAACCTATGCAACACTCAAAAAATATTATACCTCTTCTGGTGTCTGGTCCACAAGCGCACTCAATTTTTGAGGTCAATTTTCTTTAAAGTAAGTTAGGGAACGCATTAGGAAAGTCATACAATGTGTGATACGGTGAACGTGTAACGTTATACCTAAAATGTGTTATGCAGTGAACGCGTAATGTGTGGTACGGCAAGGTTCTTAAATAAGGTAATTAAATGAAAAAAATACGCATAATCTAATTAAAAAATAAAAAAAAAAATAAGCGAGAGACACCGATGGTGGAGAGTGATCGGGCTGGTGTCCAAGTATGCATAGATGGACGGGCCTAGGTATAAAGCCCACAGATTGAATGGAAAGTCCAAAAATTTTAAAATGATACAACATTTCTTTTAATAAAAATTTGAAAATAACAACATAAATTTAAAATATTAATATTATATAGGGTCCTGCAATAGTGTGTCAGACGTCCATAATGACCCTATTAACAGGAATACAACAAAAAGTTAAATAATGTTATTTAGTTATAAAAGTTATTTCAATTCCTCTATTGCAGTGTATAAGATTATGCAATTATAGTGTTATATTGCCAATATAACATATAACAACTATAAAACAAAAACAATGTAACAAGTCAAAGTAACAATAACAACACACACTCAACTACTCAAAAGTCTACAGTTTGCGTTGTTATTCTTTTTCTGATCGGTCTTAGCTGCTGGGACTATCGGCCAATTCATAAAATATGAATCTGCTTACTTTTATGTTGTCTAAAACTATTTTTTTGGCAGGGTCATTTAAACAGTTTTAAGCAAAAAAAAAAGACTTAAACAAAAAAAACACGATGATTTGTTTTTTTAACATGTTTTTTTATCATCCCTGATTCAAAGGGCACCAAAATTCCAAGAATATGACCCTATGAACTAATTTATGATTTAATGCCTAATATCATGAAATAATTAGTACAACTAACGATAACTGAGATCAAATTTCGTATTTCAAAATGGCAACTTTTATGTGAAAGACTTTCCAATCGGCCTGCAAAATCAAAAAAGGATGTGATTCAATAGACAATCTTAAATTGACTGAAGTGGCCTATCCAGAGAGGACAAAATAATTGCTCTGAATTTACGAAGAGCCAAGCATTACATATTATATATTACAGTTTTTCATCTACTCCAATTAAAATAATTAAATTAAGAAAAAATAATATAAACGCAGCAATATGGCTTTAATATAGCTGAAAGATTAATTAATTGGAATATTTACACGATGCTCACAGCACATTTTTAGAATTTAATAACAATTAGTTTTCATTTTCCAGATCTAATTCTGACATTAAATACGGCTGTATGCTTTTATTTTTGTATAACAAGTCGGGACTATGCCGATTGTTTAAAGCAGGTGTCTTTACGGTTCGCAAGTAAAACACTAAATTGTACAAAGTCAATAGCTACTACGTAATAAGTTGGCCAAAACTGAAAAAAAAATTTCAAAGACTAGTTGACTCTAAGACGGTCGAAGCAAACTTTCAGTCACCCTAAGTCTAAGTCTTTAACTTCGTTTACAAAATTTTAGGTCGTGTAATGATGATTACATTCATCTAGTTGTTTGGCATTTAAATAATTGTGATGCGGGCTTTCAATGATAATCGGTAATTGCTTGCGTATTATTGATATTGTCATGGTGCTCCAAACGAATAGCGAGTGATCGTGGTAAAACTACACTGTTACGCTGGACACTTCGCGGTTCCTTGAAAAGATTCTGGAATTTTGGTATGGAATTATACGGAGTGAATCCTTACGGATTTTTAGAGTATGATTAGTTATTTATTATTATTATACCTCGAAAAAGTGCGTTTATATATATATGAATCCACGGAATTCGTAACGATATTTTCTCACAAATTATTACGACGGAAATGTAGCGTCTATAAGTATAAATCCAAAACATAGCATCGCTGATGAGTTGCGAGTTTTTCAAGAAAAGTAGACATATTTATATTTATTAGTAAACATTCAAGAAAAGCCCCTATGTTTAGTATGTCATAAGAAGATTGCTGTTATGAAAGAATATAATTTAAAAAGTTATTATAAGACAAACACGGTACCAAATTTGGCAGAAGAGGATTGATAAAGTGGACGCCTTAAAAATAACAACTACGTTTGCAGCAACATACTCTTCAGAAACCAAATATAGAGAGCGAAGCTTGTGTATAAGTAAGCATTTTTAGCGAATTAATGAGCGGTACTATTCCTACAGTTTAAACTCCTTTCAAAGTTCTCATTTTGTTACGGCGAAAATTAAGGTCGTTAACAAAATATTTTAGCAAATTTGTATTTAATAGCGTATAAGTCTGACCTATCTACGTGTATACAGAATTTAACGCTATCTTCGTTCGGCTATTTAACACTAGTTCGGGTAAAGTCAGCTCGAGTTGACTTTAGTCAAGTGAGAGAAAGAAAGAAAGATTTTTAAGTCGTATTTAGATCAATCTGTACGTCTTGTCAGTATGTAACCCAAACTAACCGCCAAATTTTGAACATAAAACATAATAATCTACTATTAAATATGATTATATCAGTCTGTATACTTATATTCATTTTTAATAAAAGCATTCCAGTGAGACCGTAGCTCAGAGGTAAGGCCTCGGGTAAGGTGCTCGCTAAGCACGCGAGAGGTATCGGGTTCGATGCCCGACGCCTTCAAGAATCTTTTTTAACATTGCTTTACTGAAGCTTTCACTTTTGTCGTGCATTCTTAGCATATATACAGTTTTTTTAGGTCAGCTATATTGCATCGGAAAAAATTCTTCTAAGTCAGAGCTTTTCGTGGATGAAGAATTTCTAAAAGAATGTATGGAATCAGCTGTAGGAGTTTTATGCCCATCGCAAAAACACGTTTTCACTAAAATTATTCTATCAGGAACAGTAACAGTTGCTAGAAGAATTGAAGAGTTATCCGAAGGTATAGAAAATTCCCAAAAAAATCGGGCATCTAAGTTTGTTTCTTACTCTGTCCAGTTGATGAATACATCCCAGTTGGTAATCTTGATGCGTGGTACCGAACATCAGGCTCCACAACAGAGAGAGTTGGGAAAAGTGAAGGACTTGCAGCTTTAATAAAAATATCTAGGCTGACCTAAATTTAATGCAATATCATTGTATTATATACCAACAAAATTTATACGTAAAAAAAATTTTTTTTGAGGATATTATGAAAGAAGTTTTAGATCTCGAGGACTCAACCACTGAAAATTCCAAAAATGTCTTGTCCGATTGATGCGGACTACGGGAATATTGTGTATTCCTCAGATATTTGTGGGCTTAGTAGAGGAAAAATGTTGAAACTGGTGTTCGTTTGAGGTAAAAGCCACTAAAGTCTTCTGGCTGGTAAGAGAAGACCTACTACCTTCTTCGATGACCAAAAATGGTGATTTTGGCTTACTGACTAATCTGACTTTGCAGGAAAACCTTATAAACAACTTGTATGACAATATAAAATACTTTGAAACTAAACTCAATCTGGCAATTGCAGCTTCAGAAAAAAGATTAGACGCACTTGCCGAACTTGCCACCTTGTAATTGTAGTGAGTGAGATGGACAAATATATATACACAATAACTGATTTACAGGAAGAATTTACCTCGAGATTCCAATAAAATAAAAATTTAATAAATTCGTTCCCGATACCTTTCAATGTTGAAGACAGAAGAATTAAAAGAAAAATCAACTTAGTGATTTACAATTTTTACTCCAAAGATACTGGCGAAAATAAATTTCCAAGTATTCGACTTCATGCTCAGAAAATGATGTCACTGTCTGGAAGCACCTATGTAAGTGAGCAATTTTTTTTTGGAATGAAATATGTCAAATCAAAAAATGGGGTCAGAGTAAAGAACTTGATAATAGTCTTCGGATTGCTACGTTCAAGATAAGACGTTGATAAACTTGTTAAAAAGAATGTCATATATACTTTATATAGCGAGCCGTCAGTCGATGGGGATACCGAAACCTTTTGGATAACAAAAGTTTGAAGGCACCTAGTTTAAAGTTTAAAATTTGAAATCTGTCCAAAAGTGATTGTGTTCAGAAATGATTTTAGTTCTACAATATAAACGGTTGATTTTAATATTTCTATAATAAACATATTATGTATAAACAGCGTGAAAACAGATTTACTGTATATCATTCCTTTCCTGTAGTAAATTTTATTGTAGGGTAAATTTACCATTTATAGCTTGCAAAGTAATAAATTTATGCCATCTTGTGTTAATATTACCAATAATTGGTTATTGCACGGAAAAGAAAAGGTTGAGGAATGTAATATAAAAGCTAATTAAACTGCAAGGCTTGAAAGAGCTAATAAAAAATTATGTTGGTTTATTAGTGCTCTTCAGTGTTCTATATAAATATTGAATATCAAAACGGAATAATGATAAAAGTTAAAAGATTTAGTCTAGAAGTACATAAGAAATTTTGTAAAGTGTTACTCATTTTTACTATTGCCTGTTAAATCTATGAAATATATGCATATATATTCTCAATCGTATTTCCCTAATATGTCCTCAGCTCAAAATGTTCACGGTAGTCTGACGTAAGATCAGTTTCTTTTGAGTTTGTTTACCAACTCTCATACAGACTTTAATAAATTTCTCGATGAGATTTATACGGTGATAGTATCGAATAATGTTTAAAAAAGGGAGCTCGGATGCCTTCCAACTCCAACTTCGAAATCCAACAAAAGGTGACATAAAATATGAAAAAAGTTTAGCTTTGCTTCGGACGGGATGAATACTTTTAAAGAGATAGAGAATGAATCACTCGAATGAACTTTTCACTTTAAGAAAGTTCCTGGTCGGGAATTAATTTATCGTACATGCAATGTTCTGGAAATCGAATTTCCTAAAGTGAACGTAATTTTGCGTTTGCAATGCTAAATTGGACAAATTTAACAAACCTTTATAGATAGTGTTGATGAAAAATATGATAAACCTATTGAAGTGGTTATGCTGTTTTTACTTTCAAGCAGAAGAAGATCTACATTGATTTGAAAGTAACGCTATTCGGGCAGAAACTGCCAAATTCAAAAATATATAGAGTACATAGTTCCATAGCTTTGTCGTTTCTCACTTATCAACTGCTAGAGATCTCTGTCCAATCAGTCACATTCCCGAAGTCCTTTGCTCTACAGGCTAATGCTTCTTTTACATCTTCGCTCTGGTACATTCCATTGCCATAAATTTTCGGCTATCGACCAACTAACCCATTCGCTCAAGGTGCACAGTTTAATGCCAGTCTTTTACTTTTGATGGCCTTTAATATATTGCCTTTAACTGTCATAATGTTTGTTTTGAAATTTTGAAGCTTCTGCTTTATTTCAACGAATAATAGCCTATCGTTCTCTCTTCAGTCCCAACCCCCAACCTGTTATGTATCTTGGTTTGCCGTTTTTCAGTCTAATTATGACAAATTCGTATTTTTCCAACCCCACCAACCATTCGCCACAGGTTTTTCGCTTGTCCTTACCCAACTCCAAATTTGAGATATATATGGATGGAAATCTTATAAGATCAACAAACGATCTGGTTGAATGTATATCTTGACGTCTGGATTTCTGGTGAATTATCTAAAATATTCCCAGGCTGAAGACAGATCATTGATACGATTCAGTGAATAAAGCATTGAGTATTTCCTCATTAAAGCATCTGAAGAGTATATGAACTTAACCGTAACTTACGAGTACGAGTTGTACCTAACCAATCGAAACTTTATTGATGACGCATCAATTTAACCAATACTGACTTATCTAGTTCGACGTTATGCTAGAAAAATAGGTTCTCGAGTCTAACTAGCTGTTTCCAGGCTCAGTTTAGCAATTCTTCATTTCCGATGGATTATCCAAAATGCAAAATGTTTCCAAGCACATTAAAGCATCTGACGCTTATATGAACTTAGACCGTAACTTACTAGTTGTAATCACTCGAAACTTGGCTAAATCCACATCTGATATATAT